>CM055965.1:32862500-33037500 GCA_029531755.1 Holothuria leucospilota | reverse complement strand
CATTGGTGTTTCTTGGGTCACAAACTGATGCAAATGATTATTTCGTCCCTTGCTATCTGTCTGTCTAGTGTGAAGTCCATATGCATCACACTGGTCAGAACCATATTTCCAATCTAGAGGCCTTTTCAGGGCATGAAAGGTCCAAGCCAAGCTTATTTTGGATTATTTGAAATGCCACATGATAAAACTATTGTTATAAACCAATAGCCCATGACCACAACATTTCTGAATATTTATTACACTTTAATGCTTATGATCCATTTTCATGGCTGGAAATTTATTTTCACTATTTTCACAATATTGCTCTCTGTTAGTGTTAATTTCTTGATAGTATGTGACTGAAACACTGAGAAATAAATGCTTCTTATTAAAAGTTTCTCATCTGCCCCTTGAACCCATGCTAAATGCCAACCGTGTCTCCATTTGAAGAAGTCTGGTCTAAGTGTTAGGTCAGACTATACAAAAACACTGACACAGTAGCATGTATGCAATATAAAGACTACCCAGCATTATATACCAATCACTAAAACAAACAATGAGGCAACTTTATACCAGTACAAATTTTAACATAACAATAAAGGTAACTACAGCACAATGTGAGACCACTAAAGTATAAATGAAAATATATTATTCATGAAAATTTATTATTATTATTATTACCATTTTATATAATAATATCATTTATTTGATAATGTAGGGAAAGAAAAATAAAATACAACCAGGTTAGGGGTCAGTGAGGGACTAAAAAGAGTACAAATGTGGAATATGGAACAGGTTTTTGAAAAGGTAACATTTACTTTTTCAGGAGTTATAACCTAGCATAAAATACCACAAGCAATCCTTATTTTGAAAATCTCTTATGCACAAACCGCCTTCATAGACACACCAGGGAGTTGCTACTTGTCAAATAGCAACTCCCTGGACACACTAATGCATAAAGTTTTGCAGGTATACAATCTGTGTTATTATCTACCTCCAATCATGTGTGAAGTGCTTTTATAAAATCCAGTTCCTTTTGAATCTTATAAAGATGTATCACCTTAACTCAGGCATGGGAATGTACATGAGGTTAACTCAGGCAAGAAAAATTGTATTTGACCTTAACTCAGGCTCTTTCAAAATGTGCAAAAGGCATATACTATCAATACTGTCTGTAAAAAACTCTGTTTACTTAAAAATGTGTTTGCTACAGACTATAAATTTTTAAACACTATAAACCTCACCCTTCTCATCAAGAGAAGTTCAGAGTTTCTAACCAGTTATCCCCATTTTGCAATCCTACATATGGCCTGGGGATGGATGGGGGGGGGGTTCAGGGGGAGGGAAGGGCAAAATGGGCTTTAAATCCCTGCACGAACCAACTTGGAGAATGTTGCCTACTGCAGTTGATTTGATGTTGAGTTCAGCATTCTAGCTAGGCCAAGTAAAGTGCAAGCTGATTTTAGTATCCAAATACTGTAGTCACGGGCCTAGTGCAAAAATGGATCATCTACGTGCCGTTAAATAGGGTGAGGGCCTCTACTTATACCTTCTGAATCTTGTCAGACTTCTTAATATATATATATATATATATACTTGGGGAAACAGGACCTTTAATCATTATTCTTCCACAATAACAAGTTTGCATATCCATATCAGGGCTTTTCATTCAATTCCGTGCCTGTCCACAAAGTGCAAATTCACACCAAGTACCTGTTGAGCAATGGGAATTGCAGGCAATTTTTATACATGCAGTTGTCAACTTACTGTATGGGTCCCTTATCATGCACATAAAAACTGCTATACCACACAAGGGACACTGTGGTGGTTGCACAACAGACAATACCTGAAGAGTGGTATACAATATCTCACATGAGGTACTGTATACAATTCTACAAGTATTATACGTTTTCTGGTAAAGATGTATGTGCCGAACAGTGTTTGCATTAGGCAGCGGGATTGTGTGATTCCTGCACTTTTCTGAACAATCCTGCAAGTTTTAAAATTATCTGCAGGAACGTCCTGCACCTGCTGGGAAAATTGGTTCTGAAAAAGTGGACTTACTGTGTTGCAACTTATCAAGAACATTAGAACACCCTTTGGATCAAAATCCTGCCCAAAATGTTTTGAACAGGGGGAATTTTCCGCCCTAAATTCTGAGACCTAGTGCCATCACTGATGCCAACTGTTAAATATTAACTGAAATCATCATAAATAGCTACAAAATATCATTTATGATTAAAGCTAGAACAGAACGTATCTAATTTAAGTCAACTAACAATATTTCTGTCTTGGATGCAAGAAAATTCAGAAGAGAATTTAGTTTGATTATCTGGGTGCCCAAATCTGATCTCATGGGGGGCAAATTAACACAACTGACTGGCACTCTGGTCCTTCCCTCAGTATGTCACAAGCAGTTGCTGTATAAACAAACATTTCTACTACTGTACTAGGATAATGTTATGAAATGTATTTATCTTGCCCCAAACAGTAAAAAATTCCAAAGTTCACTTCTAGCCCCTCCTCCAATTTAAATGAAATATGCACCTACTGTATCTGGTGCAACTCCCTGGCAAGAATACAGTAACCTATACTGAATTTAAAATGCTCAAGGTCATATCAACACATTATTTTTTATGAGCTGTCTGCTATGAATTTTGATAAACTACTGACCTACAAAAAGTCATCATGACAAATAGAGAGAAGCTACTGTATTGTTTAAATTTATGTCCATCAAAGTGTGGTCACTGATTGTAAACAGAGATATATATATACATAGAGATTCCTACAGAATTTACTGTAATGCAAATGTGCCCTTAAGGTGGAGGTGACATAGATCCAAAATCACCAGCAGTATTAATACAAATTTCTGCTAGAAGCTTAATTTTGTGCTCAGGGACATATTCCCACCCACCCACCCACCCACCCCACCCCCCCTCACCCACCCACTATATCCCTTTTCCCAGATCACATCAAAGGATCAAATTCAACACTAGTCTCTCATCTGCACTTCAACCTTGACCTTCAGCACAGGATCTGGACCGGAGCACATCAGATCCAAATCTAGTGTGGAGCATTCTATTAAGCTGCCGGTAGCACTCTTACTGACATTTATTGAATACAGGATGATTTTGTTGGCTAGAAAAAAAGTCCCATTGATTAATGGTGGCTGCTTGAAAGCAGTATTAGATGCAAAAATCTTATCTTTAATAGCCCTAAGTAGCTGTAAGTATAAAGGCTTTCATGACCAGAATCCATAAAACTTTGAGTATGCTCCAACTTGAGTATGAGCAGGAGATCAGATCCAGATCTGACCCTGAGCAGGGGATCAGTTTACAAGTGGGAATGCTCTTGTTCCTGGATCAGATCTTGAGAGCTTGATCACCCCTCTAGGGAGGAACATACCCCGTGCAGGCAGTCAAAAAACAAGTGGAAACACCACGGGGGATTAAGGTGACCAGAGATCAAAGCAATGTCATACTTCCACAGACTGTACTGTTGAAGCACAGCTTGCCCATAGTCTCATATCCCACACCACACAACCTTGTGCAAACAAACATGACCTGCAGACATTTCAATGATGCAACTTCCCTGTTGCTTGAACCGGTGGAGGTGATCAGACCTCCTGAGGGAGTTCACATGGCAACACTCTTGCCGTTGGTCACAAATTTTCTAATTGACAAAGCCTGTGGGGATTAGCATCGGGGGGGGGGGGGGATCAAGTGGGAACATAGCATAAATGTGGGAGGTGGGTTAATCAGTAATATAATCAAGATCATCAAAGATAAACCCAAGTCTGTTTTGACATGTCATTCCCCACTTTCTCAGTATCTGGCATGCAGCATTTCAAAGGCAGTCAACAACTTTTCTCCTCTCCATTTTGGTATTTAACAATTTGTACCTGCACTTTCTTGTTCTTAACCTTGGTTTCAGCACAAGCACTGGATCCACTGTATAACATTAACTGCACTTATGGTTCAGCCTGATTTCAAGATGGATATGAGCTGAATCCACTTAACTATGACACCATCATGGAAGCATGGCTACACACAACACACACAGAGAAGTACAGCTCAAATGCATACTAGTGGCCATTTTGGGAAGCCCATTTAGTAGTGCTGTAATATCTGCTTGCAAGTTTAAGGTTGCAGACCACTTAATTCTAGCTTTTGCTATGCATATTGACTACAATACTGACTGTGACAAATTTAGTCCCTTTAAAAATTTGGGGAAGCTTGTTTCTGACTGTGTAACCAACTAAATATGATTAATTTTTAATTTAGTTGTTGAAGAGAATGAGTTGAAATACAGACTCTGTAAAATTCAGGACAATTTGACCAATTTTAGTGTCAATGCTTGATTGTATTACTCCACTCTGTGAATTGCTGTCTTTGAGTAGTGATCAGGACTGGAACATGTACCTATATTGTTCAAGCCCTTCTAGCTCAAAATCTCAGTCGTCATGGTTTGTAAATTTTTAAGTGCCAAAAGAGCCTACATTGTGAGTTTTTACCAAAGGGGTACATGTATCATGCCCAGGTTGAGAGCTTCTACAAGGATCTAGGGGGCAGTGAACTGACCTGATTTAGTGTGTAAAAGTCAATGGAGCAATAATAAGTGCTACTTAAAGTTAAACTTTACTTAGAAACTCCACCAGGACATGGAAGATAATAAAATTAACTCAAATGATGCTGATTATCAGTTAACAAGAACATTTATATGGACAATGTACTTCAAAAACATAAGAAGCAGTGACACCAATGACTGACAAATGACTTTTCCAGCAAAAATAAAATGGTGGTTGAGTAGAGACTCTTCCTTAAGGTCATAATCCTTCCATAGGTCAGTGGTAAACACAGGCTCCAATCCAATCGGCGGTCCAAACATGATGCAAGTATTAGCAGCTTGAATTTTAAGTTTGCATATGATACTGTACTTTCAGACAGCATGGTGTACTATTGATGTCATTCACACATGTGATTCTAAGGTTGCTGGTATGCCTCCTGCCTGGTTCACTACTTTGTGTCCTTGCACAAAATGCTTTATTCTCTGATCAAGCAGAAGGTAGCCCATCATCCAGCACAGCACAGCCATCTATAAAAGGGACTGTCTCTTTGACTGGTTAAGATTGACTAAGGGCTACAAGACATTATGTGTTTCAATAAATTATTACTTACTTACCGCTACAGAGAGAGATGCTGCTGCTAGTTCTGTGTTTCCTAAGTGACCGCTGAAGACAATTGGAGCAAAATTAACACCATAGTTCAGAACAAGATAAGTTGACTGAAATTGCAGAAAAAAAGAGGAGCTATTAAAAGTTTTGCTCATTTAAGTTATGAATTTTAAGAGGACAATGTACATGCATGTGTAAAGCAAGATGATTCCAAATATTGTATGACAAAATATTGGTGTATAGTGTGCAATATTGTTTGACAAACTTTTCAAAACCATTCACTTTTATATGATGGTGACCATAGCAGTAAACCATTTAGTCATAAATGACTATTTTCAGATAGTGAAATGGATCCTATCTTAGAAAAGGCAGACAGGACATAAAAACAAAAAGAAATAAAACAAAAAAAATCAGAAATAAAGAGATTGTAATGTAAATGGGCTAGCTTTAAAATTAAGTTAAAAGCATGCAAAGGATTGCTCCAACTTTAAGTTTATCAACAGCACATCATTAGCCAATTAATTATCATTTGATGGCCACTGAAAAAGCTTTGCTACTTCTCTACTTTTGCAGAGGTATTGTATATAAATGAAATTTAATAGTATAATCACAATAATGGAATTATTCTTCTAAAAATTTCTCTGTAAGTGAGATATCTCTGGTCAGGTCAACCTCACACGTGGGCAGATTCTACATTATGACAGCCATTGGTAATTAATGTATAATATCTACAATAGTTACAGTACTAATCATGGTACAAATCAGTTTATTTTCTGAATAACTGGCAAGGATGATACTCAGCCCTGAGAACATTAAAGACAAAGCAAACTTTGTGTTCTATTCAGGGATGTAGATTTCTTTTCAACTTTGGGGGGTGGGGATGGGGTGAATTATCACAAACCTAAAAATGTGAATGCGAAGCATGCACAGTAAGCATGAAGGGCGAAGCATGTAATGGATGGGGTCCAGGGGGGGGGAAGCCCCTGGAAGCTCCTGGGTTTTAATGTTTCAGAAGTCCCCGGAAGACCGTTTTAAGGGGTAAATTTCAGAGGTAATGTGTCTTGGGTATTAGTATATCTATACATTTAGGAATGGCTATTTTGGGCACAAAACTCATCGATAAGCTGCGGCACTGGACTGAAATTGTACAAGAGCAACAATGTACTGCAGAGCTTAAAAAGGCAGGGATCAAGTTATATGGTCATCCCAGACAACTAGAATTTGAATTTGGAGACCACTTTACAAAACCTGCAAGTTGGCTTGAGATTACCAGATTACTTGCAACTTTATGCCTTGAGAATTATGCAAAAGTCTTACATGAATACATAAAACTTAAGCTGGATTTCGTAGGCAGCCTACAGAATAAGGTGATATTGTTCCAAAATTTTAAGCCGGACGTTTGAAAAAATTCATCAAATATCGGTAAAATCTTGTTCTTACAGGGGGTTGCCACAGCGAGTAAGTTGCGTTTGTAACAAGGATTGTGATAAATTGAAACAGTGCTATCCAACATCAG
The DNA here is from genome assembly GCA_029531755.1 of Holothuria leucospilota. Taxonomy (NCBI): domain Eukaryota; kingdom Metazoa; phylum Echinodermata; class Holothuroidea; order Aspidochirotida; family Holothuriidae; genus Holothuria; species Holothuria leucospilota. The sequence continues at coordinate 33,030,832 of CM055965.1, read as the reverse complement.
AACTGTGTGGTAATATGACTTAATAGTCCTATATTATTCTCAGAACCTCAATCAACTCGGAATCGATTTTAAATTACCTGCAACTATGGAAACATGCTTAGAGATTAAGCAGAGATTGAAGAATTTCTTACGAAAATGATGCCATCAATGGTCATGGAAGTCACTTACTTTGTGAGAGTCACTGTTTAAAGGCCGATTGTATGCCGCTTGGTGTAGGCTATGTGATAACTAGGCCTAACATAAAATGTGCTATTTACTGCTATCAGGCTATATATTGGTCAGAAATTAATTGATTGTGTAAGGCTCCATGTTCTGCAGCCATAGGGTTTGATTAAGTTTTCAAGAAACATTATTCATCATGCCGTGAAGAATAAAATGTACTTTCCAGCATACACACATCTTTACAAGTAACACGGGTTGGGGGGGGGGGGGATGATGATAACATGAGCCATCCTCCCTAGCCAAATATTGGGGAGGATATATCCCCATCCCCCTGGGATCTACACCCATGGTTCTATTGTGTTTTGTTCTACTGAGGATACAGCAAACAGTCTTGTGTGTGCAGAAATGGTTAAATCTAGAATGAAAACGTCACAGTGTATTGCATTGGTACATGCATGGTGATACAGCATACTCATTACTCACCATTAGCCATGAATGTGATATCAGGTTCTTTACTTCATCAAATACTTCACGTCTGGAAAAGTTCAGAATGCAATGTTTACAACAAATTCTGGAGGTTTCTTCTTCAGGTCTTACATTTTCAATTTCATCAGCAGAGCTAGAGTGGGGTTTCTCAAGGTCAGAGATCACTGTATTATCTGCTTGACGATCCATGTTTGTGGAGCCTCAGAACAGGGAGAGCTGGAAGACCCTGCTCAGAATACCCTCCTAGTTCTGTTTTGTGAAGATGTCTTCTCGTTCTGGAATCAGTTTTTGCTAGCTGGAGTAAAAATTGAGAGTTAAGAATGTCAAACAAATAATGGCTTAACTGAGCATGTCTACTGCAAGTGTTATCTCCAGGGGATTCAGCATTCTGTGCTTTGTGATTTGAGTGTTGCAAGGGCGTGGATCCACCTCCAAAGGCGGGTGGGGGGGGGACTTTTCACCTTTTGTGAATCACTGTCCTGGAGGAGGAGTCTAGGGGGAGGGGTGTCCCCTCCTCTTTGAAGAAAAAGGATATTGAAAGGTGTTTACATGGCAAATGGTGCCATATTTGGGGGCAATTTAGCTTTTAAAATGTAGTGTCAATTCATGTATAATCACAGTTTAAGTTTTCATCATTTTCAAAAAGTGAGGAGAACTTACTGGAGATGTCCCCCCTTCCAAAAAAGTGAGGGAATTGTAGGGGTAGGGGCTGGGGATTTATCATGACACTTTCTGACAGAAGAATCTCCAATGGTTGGCATGTTGCTTGCCAAGAAATGTTTTCCTAAAATTGTCTCTCAGATTGTTGGGAATGGCACTCACCCAACGTTACCTTGTAAGATGTATTTAAATATGTCCTTCATTTTAAAATCTCATGATTTAACACACTTCAAATAAGCAAAGCCATGAAAGAAAAAGTTTTATTGTGTATATTTTTCCCTAACAAAGGCAAACGCCCCCTCAAAATTTGGAAGCACACGCAACTTTGTCTACAGTATCTGGTTCTCCCTGCCCACCCTCACTCATCTGGCATACCTTTCCTGAACCAACCGCATACCAATTTGATTATACAGTGGGCTTACAGATAAAGAGTGCATGGTGGTACTGTAGGCATGATATGGGGATGAAGTTGAAATTCCAATGACGTGGATTCTGAAGCCCGAAAATTCCAAATGCTACAGCCTGTACCCATTAATGATACTTTCAGTTTGACTAAGATATACTCAGACACCTCACCCCCAGGCCTAGTGCACACAGTTTTTTCAAAACCTGATGTGGTGTACGTACAAATGTTGTTTCTGGTTAATTTGTACCCGGCCCCTATTTCTCGATCTTCATAAATTTATTTGTTACTATTATGGGCAGAAAGAGGATTTGTAGAAGTGTGGTTTATTTGTGAGGGAGAGGTCCTTACATAAAAGTAAAGGAGGTACAGATTTGGATACAGGTGGGCCCCCAACAGCTGAACTAAAACTTTGAACTCGGCACGAACATGTATGGGAAGAATGTGAAGCTGTTTGAGAGCATCTGTGGAGCTAGAAAACTTTGATCTCCCTTAAATGATTTTTGCAGTTTGATTCTGTATGAATCAAACTGCAAAAATCATTTTAGGTTGTCAATCTTGTCATTTGGACCCAATTCCTTCTCTTTAATAAAGCTTCACTGCGATATATTTTACACCCATCATCCTGTCCATTATCAATGCATCATTTTCTTCCTGTAACTTTCATAATTTTTCTTCCTGAAACTTTCATACTAGCTGGAAAAATGCTGTAGTCAAACCATTGTTGAAAAAGACTGATGCTGAGTATTCTATCCCCAACTACTGGCCAGAGCCGAAAAACAAGTGTGCCAGCAAATAATCACCAATCTTTTGAAATATTTTAGTGTAAACAGAAGAGTAATTTGTGTTTATATTTAAAATTGAGTAAATTAAGTTACAAAGCCTCTTTTACACCTATAGAATTGTGACATACATTTTGCTTTGCAAATTAAGTCACTCAGACCTACTTTTCAGTTTTAATAAATAGACAAAGACATTATAAAGTAAAACGCAACTGTACGATTTCAGCGAAGATCACTATATGCTCCGAGGTGGTAGTTTCACACTGACGTACAACTCTAAACTAATGAATGAAATGGAAATTTGATTCCCTGAAACTTTCTGACAATACACAAACCTTAACATCCCATCACAGAAGTTCTACCAACTCATTTTCTGATCCCGCCAAGTCAATGCTTCGGCACTGCAGAGGTGAAATCATTGAGTGAGCTTGGGTTTATACTTATCTTCCTACTTACACAGTACTGATGTCATTACTTCCATGTACAGTATGTATAACACAATTCACTGTAGCCTAAGTCTGAGCATTATGTACACAATTTCACTACAACAGTTAGCAGTAGGCAAACTTGGCAAAGTTAAAGGGAGTATTGCCAATGGCTGTAACCCATGATGACAGGTGGGTGAAGGTTGACCTTCTTATCCTTCTTGTGTGGTACTGTGACATTTAGGCACCCATATTCAAATGCATGAGAACTAAAAACCTGTTTGGCAGGCTGTTACCAGACAACTTTTCAAGGCAGAGATTCTGTAATGATGTCATAAAACTTTTACCAGAGAACCCAAGGGTACTTCCATATTAATTACTGTGGCTACTTATTACCACCTGAATGCAATGAGCTACCAGCAACTATCACCCCTTCCCTACTTTATGTGACATCTCCTGTCCAAAAAGTCTTACAGGTCTGTAAAAAAAAGGAAAAAGAAAAAAATGGCAAACCCATTTCTTTAACTGGAACTGTTGACTACCACCTGCAACTGTCACCAACAATTCTCTGTATTTTGTACTTTTTTTATGATAAAGTATTTCTAAGACAAAATATAAGTTACACTACAATACACTACAATACTACAGACAATCATTGATGACAGAAATTTACAGTTTTGAAAATGCTTCGTTCCATTTTGTATTCCTGATACAAAATCAATACACCACATATGAAAAGTGTCCTTCATTCCTACCTTGAGATATTGTGATTACAAGGTTTTCAATCTTTGACCTCCAGACACCTCAAATGACCTCTGACCTTCACCAAAAACAATAAGGGTCTTCCTCTCCACATGACAAATCTACACACCAAATATGAAAAGTGTCTATCGTTGTTATCTTGAGATATTATGACTATAAGTGATTTACAAGGTTTTCACAGGTTTACCTCCGGTGAGCTCAGATGATATTTGACCTCTACCACAAACAATAGGATTCTTCTTCTCAACATGAAAAATCTATACCAAATATGAAAAGTGTCGGTCATTGCTATCTTGAGATATCATATTTACAAGCCAATTACGCGTTTTTCACAGTTTAACCTCCCGTGACCTCAGATGACCTTTGACCTCTACCAAAAACAATATGGTTCTTCCTCTCGACATGACAAATCTGTATACTAAATATGGAACGTGTTGGTCATTGCCATTTTGAGATACTGTGTTTACAAAGTTTTTGGTTTTTGACCTCTGGTGACCTCAAATGACCTTTGCCCTCCACCAAAAACAATAGGGTTCTTCCTCTCAACATGACAAACGTATATACCAAATATGAAAAGTGCAAGTCATTCATAACTGGAGATATGCTTACAAGCTAAGCATCACATACACACAAATACATACACACACACACGACATCACCATCGCATAGATTCCTTGCCTGCCTTTGGCAAGGAATCAAAAAGTCGATGGGACCTAAAAGCTATATGGGATCTCATAGAAATCCAAAGCTAAGGTCTGGAAACTGGAACATTTTGTATGGGATCCCATTAATTTTTTTATGGGATTTTAAGGAAATTTTCTTCTGGGTGGCAGAGAGTCAGGAAAAGAAAAAAAAAACCGGAGAGTTCAAGGGTATTAGTGGTGTGTGGACAGTAAGTTGAAGATACTTATTAGCTGGTTCCACTTATCACTGAATATACTATATATGCTGGCCTACCCATTGTTCAGATCCAAAGCAATATCAATTTTCCATTAACAGTTCCCTTGTGTGAGGGGGGGGGGGGGAGGAGGGGGGAGGAGGATGGGAGGAGCCAACAGCAGGACAGTATACAATGGCTCTTTGAAATTTTTTGTCAGAATGGTACAAAGAATGATGAAAACAATAATATTATGAAGAAGAAGACAGATTTCTTTAGAAACAAATGAATCAATTAATTTTTTGCCACATCAAATTTAACCACAACCAAAAGTTACTGCCATAATTTCCCTTTTCTAACTTGCCATCTTCTGATTCATTTCCAAAGCTCTTGTACCACATCACTTCCTCTGACTGTTCCACTGCAAAATACTTAGAAAAAGCCTTCCCCATCCAAGCCCCCCCCCCCAATCGTTTGTCTGTTCAGAGGCAGCACCAGGATTTACTGACAGGGGGGCCAAGCTCCCTGATGAATGGAGGGAGGCAGCAACCCGAAACCCTCACAAGGGCAACAACTTGTTTCAATGAAGTTGTGGGCAAAACTCTCTGCATGCAAAGCACAGCAAAACTTTTGGCCAGCTGGCTTCTATTGAAGAAAATATGGAAAGGTGTGGCTTTCATTAAAGACAATTTTAAAAATTTGGGTTTTTAGTAAAGAAAATTTGGAAGTAGAGGGTTTTTAGTGAAAAAGTTGCCCAAATTTAGAGCAATAAGATGCCAAGAAACCAATACTACCCAATCCATATTTACTGGGGCTGTACTACAGTACATACAAAAGGTACAGTACAGGGTCTTTTTCTTCTTTTGTTTCTGACTGAAAAGTCCCCATACTTCATCTCACGTAGTGTGACATAGAATGTTTTGTGATCACTACCCACATTTTTCAAAGACTGTGATACAAGACCTGGTATCAGTTTATGCACTTAAAAGCTTTTTGATTTTAGCACAATTATTATTTTGTTCAGAACTGTAATATTGGATTATCAATATATATTGGTTTTCGGTGTCAGAACGCCACACAAAGTCATTCATGCAGACTTTGATGGTAACAGAGGGCATAACTTCCATGCAGCTGAATTGCAAAACTACTGTTTAACAGCTACCATTGTCATTTACACTACTCATTTGTATTAAACACCTCCCAAGCTAATGAATGTGCCACGTTCTATAACATTCATACTCTACTGCCCCTATTATAAAACTTTTTTTTGAAATGTCATTGAAATCTTTCAAACCTGCTTTTAATTCTGTCTTGAATCAGGCCTGGGCCCATGGAGAGGCCATAAAAGGATGCCCCCAGTGTTTGCTCTAGGTTCCAGAAGTTTGGAAAAAAATCCTGCCTCCCCCCCCCCCCCAAAAAAAAAGAAACATTTGGGTGGGGTTTTGGTTCAAAAAGGAGGATCTCAATAAGTTGCAACACAAAAAGTCAACTTTTCCCAACTGATTTTCTCAGAGGGTGAGTGATACTCCCACATTGCATTATAAAACTTGCAGGGTTGTTGAGAAACAATTTTCTTGTTCATCAAGAAAATTCAAAATAAGTGTTGCCTGAATGCATTCAAGCATATCTCACATTAAAAAAATATTTTCACCCCACAAACTTATCTTGTGACTGCCACCTCCTTTCAGTACTTTAGCTATCGGTCGGTCAAAATACCTTTAATTATATTTCACAATACAAATACTGCACAAAGTACAAGCAGTGCAAAATCAATTACACCTTGCAAAAAATATAAATCAAAGGTCACATAAACATCAATACATATGGCAGTATACTATACATTGAATTTAGAGAGAAATACTCTTTTACTAACTCACCAATCACCATGCCCACCACCATTCACACACAATAGACGAGTTGGGAAACTTCGGGCTACAATGCATGCTGGGAAGGAAAGTGTACCACAACAGAGACTGCATGTGCAAGACAGATATTTTGTGTAATCACGCACAATTTTCCAGTGTTAAACTATGGTTCTCTAGACATCAATCACGGATCAAAGAGAATTTTCTTTACAGGAAAAGTTCTTTTTAAAGTAAATCTCCTTAATTAGGACCAAAAGGGTTGGGTAGTATGACGGAAACTTATGAAAGACAAAAACAGTTTCTCAAAGCCTTCCTGTCAGTGCGCAGTTATCCTTGGCCTTGATCTGTGGTAGTACAATGGTACAGCAAAATCTAATTTCCCAACTCGTCTATTGTGCAAGTTTTGGCAATGCAGTCATCCATTTTAAATTTAAAAACAGAGACTAGTGTACCTTTTCCAATCTTTTTGTCCATAAATTGGTATTAAATTCAGACACTGTAACTTATTTGTGTTTAAAATATTACTTGCATTTTCTGGGATACTCATGCCATTTTGCATTGCAAAGATCAGAATAACTAATGAGGACCCAACTGACTTAAACTCAATGTTGGAGCAACCAAACATATTTTTAGTCTTTACTAGAGGCACTAACTTTAGCCTAACAGCTTTAAAAATCCTTTAAAACTTTAAAACATCATATTCAGTATGTAAGTCTAAATACTGTAGGTCTATACTGTAGGCAAAATTCTACAATACATAAGGATGGAAAGAATGCAACAAAAGACACAAGTTGAACTGCCAAGGAAAACTAGGTATTAACTGTGAGGAGCCCCCTACGCAGCACATGTATTCAAATGTACACTTAAAAATTTTTATAAAATTATTGCAAAATGACAACCACATAACCTTACCCTTTTTACAGCCAGACTTCATTCCAGTGCTGCAAATTATTGTCATATGTAAAACTAAATTCACCAAAACCTTTTCATGGGATTGAGCACTGTAACTGTGCTTGAATAATTCTAGCTGCAGTCACCACTCACAGAAAAATAATCACTGAGGTAGCATATATTTTGCACAAAGACAGCTGATACCAAGTAAAGCAATAAAACTGCACTGAAGTGTAGTCAGATGTGGTTTGAAATGAGATACAGTACCACCAATGACACTGTACTCAGGTTGCTATTCAGATACACACATTGTCTGTTGTACAAATAGTGGATCAAACCTAAAAGTGCAGAAAATTTGTTGACACCTACCAGGGAGTTCGTGTCTGTATACAGACAACTGATAACACACCACCAGCAGTATTTCAACAACAGTTTATTTCAAAGCACTTTTGAATGCAATCACACCAGGGAGGTGTTACTTGGATGTAGATATATCAAAAAGTTTAATTTATGCTAATACTTTAAAGGCAACAGGCAGTCACCCCAATCAGAGTTAGTATGCCTTGTCACTCTAGTTCATGAATTGCCTATTTTGATCATGTAACAATGTTTATTGTTAGTAAACTGTAAAATTCAAGGAGAATTTCTCCTTGCTTTACCTTTTTCAGAACTCTTCAACATCTTCTTGTTCCTTGGATCCCATACCTACTTGGCTTCTCAAGAAATGCATCAAAGAACTGGCTCCTATCATAACAAAGATTATTAATGGTTCACTACTGACTGGTATATTTCCAGAGTCGCTAAAAGTTGAGCACATTACTCCGCTTATTAAAAATCCAAAGCTTGACTGTGAGAATCTCAAAAACTATCATCAAGTAGCTAATCTCAAATTTCTTGCAAAGTCAATTGAACGTGCTGCTGTATCACAGATCCATGATTACCTTTCACATAATAACCTTCACAGCAAGTATCAGTCTGCTTACAGAAGCCACCATTCCACTGAATCTGCCCTTCTTAGCATTTACAATGACTTGCTTCTTTCAGCAGATAAAGGGAAAGAATCCATTCTTGTATTGTTGGACTATTCTGCTGCTTTTGATACGATCGACCATGCTATCCTTTTACAACGTCTTTCTAATAGATTTGGATTTAGGGGAACTGCACTCCGTTGGTTTCCATCATACTTTACCAAACGATCTCAACATATTAATATCAACGGTCACTTATCTGAGGCTCATATACCTGAAGAGGGAGTCCCTCAAGGATCAGTTATTGGCCCTCTTGCATTCACTTTATACACATCTCCTATTGAAAACATTATAGAATCATATGGTCTGTCCAAAATGATGTATGCAGATGACACTCAAGTGTATGCAATAGTGGATAATAGAAACTGTCATACAGTGTTACCACAACTTGAAACTTGTATTAAGGACATCTTTTCCTGGTCAACCACCAACAATTTAAAACTCAATCCTGAGAAGACTGAAGTACTACACCTTGTTTCTCGCTTCCGTGATACCACACCACTCACCAGCATTTCCATTGGAGACTCTCTAATCAAGCCTGCCCAGAGTGCAAAAAATCTGGGTGTTATTTTCCAGAATGATCTTAGTTTATCTCAGCATATTAATAATGTGTGTCGCTCCACTTCCTTTGCTTTGCACAAAATTGGTCAATTACGGCATTATTTGGATACCCAAACTACTGAAAAGCTCATTCATGCATTCGTTACCTGTCATCTTGATTATGGAAAAAGTCTTTTCTATGGTTTACCTAAACATCAAATTTCAAAACTCCAGCGAATTCAAAACTCGGCAGCTCGACTTGTTGCATTAACAAAATCTTGTGACCACATAACCCCTGTTCTTCGCAATCTTCACTGGCTTTCTGTGCAGCATCGCATCAACTACAAAATCCTTCTTCTCACATACAAATGCATCCATGGTTTTGCTCCATTGTATCTACAGGATCTTATATCTAATTACAAGCCTTTGCGTGAACTACGTTCCAGCTCTCAGTCACTTTTAAATGTGCCATCATCTGTTACCCTCTCTTATGGTGATCGAGCTTTTTCAACGAAATCTGCCAAATTGTGGAATGACCTACCATCTTTTGTCAAGAACTCTTCTTTTGTTGGTCAGTTTAAAACTAATTTCAAAACTCATTTGTTTACTTTGTCCTATTGACTGCCTGTTGTGTAGTTTTTGTAGTGCTTTGAGACTTCTTGTGTAAGGCGCTTTATAAGAACTGTTATATTATTATTATTATTTTGTTTGTAACAGTTATGATCAAAATGCCTTCAGAGGTGCTTGTAATGCAATATGAGGAAATTTGCAAGAAATTGCTAATTTTTCAAAGCAAATTTTGGGGTGACTATCAACGATAAGCCATTTATTTGGTGCAAAGGCATTTCCTTACTTTAATTGGTGGCTCCGATTGTGATGGTATTCACCTAGCAACATCATTCAAGTCTCGTATTCCTTTAACAAGTGGCTTGTGCAGAGCAATACTGTAATGTGTAGGTTTATGCCTCCAACACGTTTAGAGCAGGTGATAATTAACTCAAAACGACTGCTATATTGAACTTAAAAGAATACAGTTAGCCCCTTCCTTTACAAGATACCACACATAAATGACTTGATGAGGTATAAGTTTAACTTTTGTTATGTAACAATATGAAAAGTTTCTATAAGTTTCCTGAAATAACCAAATATACTGAAGATTCTTGATCATATTTCAGCATAAACCTATTAACTGATATACTGCCATGCGCATCACTGAGCAATGAAAGACACAATAATTGTTTATTTCCCTGACGACTGGCAATATTGTGGCAGTGGAGGAAAACCCTCAGTTCACTGTGGATGTATCAGACAACAAATCCCTTTTGTGTTAACTTCCTAATCCAGTGTAAGTCTTATAGAAATGTCATGAAAGATACTCAGAGCGATCTTGGTGGTACAAACCTTACTTCAGAAGCACTCCCTGCATGATCACACTGTCTTTCCAAAAATCATGAGCAGATAGTTTTTCTATCTTTCACCTCATTACACATAATTTGGTATCTTTCACAATTGCATAGTCATCTCCTACAGTGTAATCAGCAAATTTACTGTATTTTAACTTCAACTTGGTTGTTCCTTAACAAGGGGGCCTGGGACTACACAAACCCAGGAGACCACAGCCCCATTATGGTTGGAATTGAAAGCAGAAAATTATTTTAGCATTCCAAAATGCCCTACACTGTAGAGAGTTTCTCTGCATGGTCTGGAGTTGCACTGTACAGTATCATGCAGTAACAGAAGTTACCACCTCCAATGCAATGTACAAACTCTATGGTTACAAATACCCAGGCTCAGATCCACAACTTTCTTCATGGGAAGAAGGAAGGAGAGAAGTGTACTAAAGAGGGGAGCCCATGAGAACAAAACCTACTTCACCTCCTTTATACAGGTGTTTCATGTGACATTGGTTGGTGGGATTGCCTTTTTCTGTTTGGTACAGCACATGCGCAGTATCAAACAGTATTTACAGTACGTGCAAATGGTATGACATTAGATATTACTGTGAAACATAGAATATGCTTGACAGGCAAAATGTCACACAACCAAAGAGGTCGCCCAACCATGTGATATTGGTGAAACACCTCTATGGTTAGAGGTGAGGTTACAAATTGGGCATTTCAAACAGTCCAAGTTGCAGGAAATCAGACACTTTTAAATAAAACTACTTGTACATTTTTAATTCCTATTGTGTGTATACACCATTTTGATTGCACAGGGCAATGAACGGTTGATTCCTGGATGTTTGTGCTATATCTAACTACTATTATCATCATTATTATTATGGTTGGGATTGCAAGTTTTTCCAATGCTGCAGCAATACAAGAATTGCACCAAATTAAGGGGGGAGGGGACACTGGTTACAACTTTAACCTCAGGCACCATACATCCTCAGAAATGGTCACAGGCTTACAGTGATGTTTACATACTATACACTACAGTGTGTGTATTTGTTTCTGTATGTAGTACGTATTGTAAAATGTACTGCAGATGCTATTAGAAAAATTATTGTGGGTGGTTAAGTCATGGATTCTCAAACGTTTTGTGCCGGGGGTGGGATTAAACTAGACATTTTTACTTTAAAATAATAATTGCAGTATCCAGAACTTCATAAAGTAATTTCTGATTTGTATTTTAAGCAGACTTATCTTCAGGAGATCATTTTAATATAAGTTGCTGGCCACAAATTGCCACAGACTTCCCTTAGAGAACCTACATGGAGTAAACCTTTACAGGGATACATTATTACAGTACATTAGTGCCTCCATCAAAAGTGAATTTCAGCCTTCTATGTGCTTAACAGGTCCTAATTTTTTAACAGAGGTGAAACTGTTCATTGGCAGTCATCATACTGTAATCTCTCACCAGTTTCTGACACAAAAATTCAGTCTTAGAAAGTTAAGAAAACCACTGCACTTCAATGCCTGTAAAGTTAAATAACCAAAATAATTTATGGAATCAGGGTGATGGCTGTGGGTTGCAATGTTCAGTGAAACAGAAGAAGCTTGAAGATGACATTTTTACATTGTAAAATACAAGTGGCTGCCTGCTTTACTCTCTCCTATGCAGCAGGCAGTATGGCATGTTTCTGCTTCAGTCATTCCTACTGCCAATACCTAAATACTGAACAAATTCTACAGATTTTCATAGAAATGATTGGTTGACTGTTAATTTTCAAAATGCAACATCTGGTCCCATTAAATCATGCAGTCACTCATGTCACCCACAATGTACATGTATGTCAGGGCTCAAAATTTCTGAAGCTTTGATATTACCAGCCTCTTAGACATTTGAAGAGTTTTAATTACCCAGTGTTTTGTCTGCTACTGTTTATTTCCTGGGGAGCACTCTACTAGATTTAAGCCCTTTGGTTTGAAGACATACATTCATGTAATGCATAATGTAAATATTTCTAAACCTTACTGAACTTCTTGAGATTGTGATAAAACAAATAAATGAAATGAAACGAAATGAAATGAAATTCCAAAATGTGGTATTAACCTCATACATCAAAACCCAAGCTCCAATACGTCAACATTGCTCAGCTTCATCATGTCCCCTCTTTTGTGTTACCAAAACCCCCTATCTGCCGCAGATCTATGGGTTACACTGTGAATCTTTTTACAAAAAGTGATAGCCCTGTACATGTGTTATTTTACACAAAAAGTAATACATCCTGTTGATTAATGGCAGCTTGTCAATGCCTTCACATTTTCCATTATGGCTGCACCTATACCTTAGGGGCTGGAATGCACTCGTCTCATGTGTGTGTGTATGAATAGGCCTAATATTGAATAATTAGCAAATTGGATAAAACAGGGAAAATACAAGTTGTTTCTCCCTTGAGTGAGAAACATTGGCTGCCAAATGACCACTACAACAGTGAAAGAGGAAAAAGTGTAATTTTGTTATAGCACAGGGCTAGAACCATGTATTGTTTCATAGAAATGTAAGGCCCTATGACTGGTTGATTGTTAATTTTCAAAATCCAATATCTGGTCCCATTAAATCATGCAGTCCCTCATGTCACCCACAATGTACATGTATGTCAGGGCTCAAAATTTCTGAAGCTTTGATATTACCAGCCTCTTAGACATTTGAAGAGTTTTAATTACCCAGTATTTTGTCTGCTAATGTTTATTTCCCGGGGAGAACTCTACTAGATTTAAGCCCTTTGGTTTGAAGACATACATTCATGTAATGCATAATGTAAATATTTCTAAACCTTACTGAACTTCTTGAGATTGTGATAAAACAAATAAATGAAATGAAATGAAATTCCAAAATGTGGTAAACGTCATACATCAAAACTCAAGCTCCAATATGTCAACATCGCTCAGCTTCATCATGCCCCACCTTTTACGTTACCAAAACCCCCCTACCTGCCATAGATCTATGGGTTACACTGTGAATCCTTTTACAAAAAGTGATAGCCCTGTACATGTGTTATTTTACACAAAAAGTAATACATCCTGTTGATTAATGGCAGCTTACCAATGCCTTCATATTTTCCATTATGGCTGCACCTACACTATTGGGGCTGGAATGCACTCGTCTCATGTGTGTGTGTATGAATAGGACTAATGTTGAATAATTAGCAAATTGGATAAAACGGGACAATACCAGTTGTTTCTCCCTTGAGCGAGAAACACTGGCTGCCAAATGACCCTACAACAGTGAAAGAGGGAAAAAGTTGTGTCATTTTGTTTTGGCACAGGGCTAGAACCATGTATTGCTTACATGCATGCATGATGTGCAAAATATATACACATGTGCAAAATATATATACTGTACTCCCTGACATCCTGATCCATCTCCACTGGGGCTGTTATAGTTTCTAAACTGGGTGCAGAGGGCTGAATCTTTTGGGATACAATATACTCTGTAGCAACATAACTAAGGTTTTAGACTGAGGCTTTCAATTTTACAACTACATGAGTACAACACCCACTTGAGTGAAATGAAAGTGATATTTGATGAATATAAATCAGAATGAGATAGCACATGGATTATGGTAGTGAAGTTTGCCTCCAAACTGGACTCAGTCTTCTTGGCTTGGGTGGAAATTTGTTTGGGAAGGCTCCGATTCAGGAGGTAGCTTAACTGGGGAAACAGGAACAGAAAATGGATTACACTCAATGCAACAATCCTCTTCAAGCAGCTCTGGCCAATACAGTCTGTACAATTTTTTCCCACCTGTGTGACCTTTGCATGGACCCTTGTTTCATCTATGCTTTTCATCCAAAATCATGTTTTTCCTTTTCTGCAGTTCGAGTTTTGCAGTCTTAGGCATTTGCCAGATGGGGTCTACCCGATATTCATAAGGTTTTTTATTCATAAGGGTCAATGTCCATAATGTACTTCAGTCATAAGATATATTATTCATGAGGGTCATTATTCATAATCATAAAAAAGGTTCTTTGTTCATAAGGTTCATTATTCATAACAGAAAAAAAGGTTCGTTATTCATAAATATTCGATATTCATAATCTGGAAAAAGGTTCAATATTCATAATAGGAAAAAAGTTCAATATTCATAATATCAGAAAAAGGCGTTCTTCAGCTTTACATATCTCGTGGCAGGGGGCACACCCTTTAAACTCACAGGGATGATAGGCCAATATGTTGTCTACAACATGTTGAGAGCATTTTTATATGGTCTATTTAGATTGGCTGTAAATGGCCTTTCAAAGAGACTAGTCAAAAGTTTTTTTGATTATGAAAAGCGGACCTTATTTTTGATTATGAGTACTGAGCCTATTCCTGAATTATGAATAACAAACCCTTTTTTATTATGAATAATAAACCCTTTTGTTGATTATGAACATTGAACCTTTTTTGCGATTTTGAACAATGAACCTTATTCTTGATTATGAATAATGAACCTTATGAACAATGAACCTCTTTTAACATTAATTTTTATGAATAACCAACCTTATGAACAATGAACCTTATTTTTGCCGTTCATCATGTTATGAATAACAACCCTTACGAACAATGAACCTTATGTATATCAGGCTGTTCTCTGCCAGATGCCCTTCTCCTGTACAGCTGGCATTATTATTTTCACTCCTGCAAATGTAACCCTCACTCACTCTTGCATCTCACCCCTCAAATGCCAAAGTCTTCTCCACTGATGCTATGCATATTCTGGCATGTTGACAAGAAGTTCTCCATTTTATGACAATCGCAATTAGATACTTAATCCTTTGACTTCACAGTGTTCTCCACTGATTTAACTTTTGTCCGGGAGCTCCGAAGGTTAAAGGTTAATAGTGATCGCTGTCAATAAAGAGAGGGGGTGCTCTCTTTGAAAAATGTTTGCTAAAATAGATGATAAATTTAGCTATGAGCTTTTCTGATGACTAAGTACATTTCTCTTTATCATGATTCAATGTTCACACTAAAATTATTGCTGTTTGCTCTGTTTTAAGTTTTTGAATTGATAATTTCTGTCCAGGTGTCTCAACTCTTTGTTCGTGTGGAACATTTTTTTGTCCGGGTGCTGAGCACCCTCTGCAAATTTTGTCCGGGTGCAGCACCCTTACAAAACAGCTAGTGGAGAACACTGCTTCACATTGTCACTTTTATGTGGATTAAATTGTACTGCCATTTTCAACATTGATGAAATTTTTAGCGTTTGGAAATTCACACTTTGGTATCACCAGGGAGTAGCTATTTGACACTCCCTGGTATCAAGTGTGAAATACTATACCTCCCTAAGCTTGTTACTCTACATCATTCAAAAGGAATGATTTTTTAGAACAGTAGCTAAACATACTGTATTAAACCTCTCATTCATTGGCACATATGTTATCAGAATTTCACTCAATCGTATACTTTTTTCAAAAGTCGAAAATGGCCAAAAAACCCTAAGGCAGTGTGTGGTACCATAAAGGAAGTTTCAAGTCACTGTCTCCCAAAACAACCTCTTAAAACCATTACCTATGAACTGTTCTCAGACAGTAAAACTGCATGTTTAAGTCCCCCATGGGACAATGTAATTGGTTTGCCTGGCTGAGAGGTCCAAGGGGAAGGAACTGCACTTTTTTGAAAAACAATTTGGAATTTGAGAGGAGCATACCAGGCAAATGGTACTCTACTAGAGCAAAATGTTGCTTGAAAATGAGGTAAAAGTAAAAGAAAAAAAACGCCCTGCAATTTAAATCCACTCTGTCTTCAAGTCAGTAATGTTCTAGTCTCCTTCTATCTTTCCATAAGAGTTTTCTCTACTTTAATGTGTAGGAGCAATGATCAACACTGGGTGGGAGAGAGCAAGTATAGGCAGCTCAGCATAATTTGGTACAACGTAAGCTTCAGATCATAGAAAAGATTTTGCGGATGTGAAAGAATCACAAAAATTATTCTTGAAAAAGATCAGAGAATGGCCATGCTTTTATGTGCTAGTTATGTCAAAGCAACATTGAAACTACTAAACACACATTTATACAGTAGTGATTTACTTATGACATGTACAAACGTGTCTGTGAGTGAAGTTGAAAATCTATATTGGAACCTATGTGTGCCAAGCATAAATTTGTGAAAGAGATGAACTACTGACACTTTATGTGGCTCTATAGCACTCCAGAACTTGTCAGTAACCATTAAAGGTAGGATGGAAGGGTAACTGCCCTCTCAGACCGAAGGTTCACTAGATTGAAGGTTCCCATGGACGAAAATCTACTTCGGGTTAGAAGTAAGGTTAGGATTCATGTTAGATACAGAATATGGTTTAGGATTAGGCTTAGGATAATCCTCGGACAGGATTACGGTGTGGGCAAGGATTATGGTAAGGGTTAGGATAAAGTTGGAGTTAGGATCTTTGATCAAGTGAACCTTTGATCTAGCCAACCTTCACTCTAGTAAAACCTGCCCTGATGGAAGAAGTGCTGTAATCGGGACCCAGTAATGATAATACCATAGTAAACTAAATGTAGGCTTATCAGTATACATAGGTAGATCAGATCATAATTACTAGAGCACCAATGGTGCAGAAGCTCAAACCTGGGCACACTTTGGGGTCGGCTCTTCTCCCCCCAGCCCCCGGCAAAACCCTGAGTACATCACTGCATGGTGTGATCGCTGGAAACAAACAAATGCATGTCTTTCCCGACATTAGTAAAATGCAAATAAAAAATCAAGACCTTACCCCCCCCCCCATTCTAAAAAGCAAGGAAAGGAAATTCCCCCTTTGTCCCCAGTGAAAATAACTGAACTAACCTATTTTAAGTTCAAAGCATTACCGTACCAATTATCTATGAAGAGAGATGTTATTCAATATCACAGTGAGCTACAGTAATCAAGACACTAATTAACAGAACAGTTTTGACATAAAGCAATATTGATGTACTCACATATGCATTACCACAGGTCCAAAGATTCATATTTAAAATGTGAGAACTGTGAATGTTAAGGCAGTCAGTGGATAATCTCCAAGTCCTACTTGACAAGTAGCAGAGGACAGACCTCTTTTGTATAAGATTACTGTCTGACCTTAGCAGTGCAATCCTTGCCTTCAACTGCTACATTGCACCATCTAAAAGCCCAGTAGCTTCTGGTTTTTACACACATTATTATAAGTTTACAATTAGTAAACAATCTGGTATAAGCTCTCTGCTGCCACAAGGAACTTAGAATATACAGTTACCAGGAGAACAGGTAACCTGGTATTGTCAATTACAATTCATGCACGATGATGAATTATGATGCCAACCAGGGAGCTGTGCCAACAGACCTTCTACATCACCACACACAATACAGAAATTGTTCATAACATACTGCCCCAAAGCTAAGCAGCTCCCTTTAAACTAACCTTTACAACCTAACAGGACTGACCTGCTGTAGACAGACAGTTTTAAAGAGAGTGTAGTACAGAAAAATAGGTTGTTAAAGTGATTTTGTGAGACTGGTAAAAATAGTGGGGTGGCACAAAATTGGTTAGAAAGGTATCAAAAGTATCCTTCATCTCAAATTGGAGAAGTAATTTGTAATCTGCACATGCCAGTTGTCCTTCTGAGCAATTTCAAAGATAATTTTGTACTGCATCTAGGAGAAAATAGCATTTCAAAATATTTACAACTATGGCCTTAAATGACCCTTAGATGACCTTTGACCTACATTTTTACACCCAGCTGGAAGCCCTTCAAAAGTTGATTAACTAAAACCATGTTTGGCAAATATCAGACTCACAGGCGCAAAGCAATTCCACCACAAAGATATTTCCACCTTTTGACCTCTAATGACTTCGTATGACCTTGGATCAAAAATCTGTGTACAACCCTAAAGAACCACTATGTAAGGAATATTATGGCCAAATTTCAAGAACATGCAGCGCTATTTGTGGGAGGAGATACGTTTTGAAGATGTTCACAAAATGGCCTTTATGACCCCTAAATGACCTTTGACCTCAACTTCCTGAACATGACAGGTAGCCTAAAGTTCAGCGACCAATGTGTCCCAGTTTCGTTAAAATCCGTCCATGAGTGTGCGCCTGAGAGCATTAAAAGCAATTGTGAACAGACATGATAGATAGACACATAGATAGACAGACAGAAGACCGAGAGACGGAGAGACTGACTGACTGACTGACAGACAGACAGACAGACAGACAGACAGACAGACAGACAGACAGACAGACAGATAGATAGACAGAGTGACGGTGGCGGATCACAATACCTCAAACAGCTCTTTGAGCTGGTTTGAGCTAACAATAGGAAAGGCTCACCAAAACAGAAATGGTCATGATGAATTCATTGTGAAAGTGAAAATAATAACTAGCAAGCAACAAAACACCTGCCAGGAAACTGCTCATCAGATTTTTGTTGGTACTTTCTTTCTTGTGACATCCATTATGTTTTTGTGACTATGTCTCACCAAAAGGTCCACAGCCATATCACTGCTCTCAGCAGAGTCTGAATCAATTACCAAGCTTCATTAGGCCAAAACCAGCTGCCTCTGTCTGGAAAAGGTTAAAAATCTAAAGTAGCCAGAAGGTGGGGAGTGTATCCAGTGAGCAACTCCCCAGTGTATCATTCACTACTGTAAAGTACAAGAAGCTTCACATACAGTATTAGAGAGTTGCTACAGTACTTGGCAAATAGCAATACACTCAAGAGTCAGTACACAAATCTCTTCTGGAAAGAAGACACCAGCTAGGAGGGACAGTATACTTGTTTGGAAATGAAAGGTGTTTCACAAACACAATAAAACATGGTACAAGCACAAGAAATTGAGCTGTATGGAATAAACTGGAACCTTCTTTACTAGGCAGTGACCCCATCATGATGACACATACTGTAAGAGACAAAAGGTCTTCATTTGGGAAAAGTGGCACAAAAATTTACGTACTACCATAATTACAAACAAGCAAAGAATGAATGGGAATTCGAAATTACTGTATGGTGGGTGACACTATGATAGAGACGGTACATTATCACAGAAAGAAAATTTGTTTCTGCTTTGGAGCTCATGAATAATTTGTTCATCAAAACTTTCAAATGTTCTAATGAAGCAACATTTGAAACAAACATTTTAAGTTGTCTGGTTAAATATTTCTGACAGTGCGCTTAAGTTGAAGACATATTGCACTCCACAAATCTGTAGGGTAGGGGGAGGGGGAAGTTGAGTGCAATTGTTTCAAAACTATTCCTAACACTCATTATCAGTCCACTATTGCTTAGTCTTGATCATACTTTATTTTTTATGCATGTTTAAGCACAGAAAAGCTCAATTAAGGCTTGGGGATTCAACCTGGCATGGTACTGCATACTACTGTAGGCTTTGGTAGGTTTCTTGAAGGATTCCATTCCCAGAGTGACCATTCCTTGTCCCTAGTCATAAAGGGAAAATTTTGTGACTCCTGGGAATCTTGAGTTTTGTCAAAAGTTTGCCAAAGATAATATTTTCAGGTTTACAGTGTACATGTGAGTTCTCTCCCACAATTATGTACTACAGTATTGTGATAACTCACAAAACTGGCTCTTCTGGCCTTCTTTGAGCATGCAACCACACGAGTATTCCTATCAGTTGTTTATGTACTCCACCACTAGCAATTGTCACATCAAAAACCTTTAGCTAAATGGTGTGGATACCATGTTTTTCTGTAGGCTAGTGCACAGGTGACACTTAAAGGGGAAGTTTCATCATCCCAGACAGTTCCAATTCTCCCAACTATGCATCTTCTAGCTCCTCCCATAACTGTATGAAGCTCTTCCTTGTGCAGGAAGAAACCTGTTTTATTACTTAAGGCCATGTCCTGGTCAGCAAACAAGGCTATAAAATGTAATAAAAGCACTCTTTCCGCCTTGTGTGGAATGTGAGCTACTCTGCATCTTTCAAATTTTCAAACTTTGATGTCAATCAAAGAGCAGTCACCAACTGAGAATTTTGATATATACCCACACTAAAAATATACTTTTTTTTGCATTTAGAATGTCTTGGCATACACAGAATATAGGCTGTTCCTCAAAACAATCTTTACTGCGTATAAAGATTCTCAAACCAAAATGTTAATCCGAAATATTGGCACATGGCCAAAAGCCTACACGTATATTCCCTGCTGTTTACAGATTTCAATATCAAGAGATCTCTAACGTGCTCATATCTGTAAGACTGTCTTGAAATGCAAGTCCTATGTGTAACTAAGAACTGGTTTAAATGCGGCCACAGAAAATATCTGGGCGAGTCTGTTCGTTTGTACATTTTAACTTCTTCCATTTTCAAAATTAAAAAAAAAAACTGTTTCTGACTATTTGCAGGACCTAAACCTAACCCATGATTTATGTAAACTATGAGGTATGCCACAGGGATTTTGCACTTTACAGTACTGTGTTGGGAATTACTTAAAGTGATACCAGTAAATTTAGCCCACCCTCAGTTGTGCAAATGTCAACTCCCTCCGAATCAATTGCTGAACCAAAGCACTTACCCTATACCCAAAGCATGCAGTTGTGTAGTGTAAAACATGCATCCCACCAGCAGATTTATTCACTTTACTTAAGCTTCCATATTGTGACAACCAGCAAATTCTTTCATTGCACATAAAGTGTATGTGGACTTCGAAGGTATCGCTGAGTAAAAGGTCACCACGAACAGTTGCAACTTGCAAAATTCAGATGTGACTGAGAAAACCCTCTCTGACTGGTTGATTCAATGTACATCCCAGATGTACCACACATGTTGCCTGCAGAGTGACAGAGTTTTGTATTCAGTTCCTCACTACAAATGCTGAACCATGTGGCCATAGGCATTACATGAGCTGCTGCACAGGCAGCTGAATTTATCTCTCAAAGCTTTCATGGCCTAAAGTTGCAAGAAATTGTTAATATAGCCTTCTGTACAGTTGATTTTGCATGTGCATGGGGTTGCCTTCAAGGTGCATCACATCTACAGTACATGCACACTGCAGATGACATTTCATTTTATCCAATGCAGCCACTCTGGATGTGTATGAGCACTCTCCAGGCTATTCTATGGCCAGTTCACCATGGGAACTTGAATTGTTCTTAACTTAATCTGCTTTTGCTTATTTCACAAATTGCTATGTAAACTATACTATAACTAACTATATAACTATAATAACACTTTCCATGCTGCTAATAAAGTTTGTGAGGATGTTGTGTGCAGGGGTTTTCAAAATGTCATTTAGGCTTTTTCATGAATGTTATGGGGAGCAAACTCACATCGATACTTTTTGCCAATTTTGAAATTTGTCTCAGAAGAGTCATTTTGAGAAAGACACTTCATTTATCATGAAAATGTGAAATTAAAGTTTGCAACTCCCCTATAGTTACAATGGAACAGCCCATCCGGATGGATAGTGACCATGATCCATCACTGCATACAAAACGTACGGCACATACGCTACACATAAAGACCAACTCAACTGGTATCACCATGCTATGCATATTCTTGGCATTTTTGTTTTAAAGTAGGCCTTTAACTTAATCCCTGGGATTAAACAATTAGTTCTCCCAGTTGTTTTTTATTTATTTAACCATCATTATGCCAAATAATGCATAGGCCTACAAAGGGGGTGTAACATAAAGCAATTGGCAAGTATACATAGCCTCAGGCAAGAATACATAGGGGGCGTAATATAAAAGCACTGCATACTAAACAATGGTAATGAAGCGATCCAGCTTATGGCAGGGCAAGGCAATATGCACACTGTAAGATTTGAGGTCCGTAGGCTCTGACATAAGTGATCAATAGCAAATGCAAGATTGTTCTTGTGTTGGAACAATGACTGGATGTTTATTGTGACGAATTTCTCTCTTCAGAATGTATAAAATCTAATTTACAAAAAGATATCACGACACTGACAGTACAGTATAAATGTTTGGCTTATCTAACTCACCCAAGTGGGAACTTCTTTTTTTAATATAACACACATTTAAGTTCCTGTAAATTCTCATTGTAACAGTACATTATTAAGGAGCTATGGCATCCCCCCCAAACGTATTTAAACATATCCCAATAGTTCTAAATCCAGTTGGTGACTGTACTTTGATTGGTATTCATTCAAACAAAAAGAGCAGAATTCTGGTTGGTAATGGTGACTTGGACAGTCGGTTGTGTTCCTAATTAGGCTCACAGTCACACACAGTTTGTTTTTCAACATTGCCGCGAGCAATTGAAACTCACTACTCAGTGCAGGCTACTGTGGCTCTGTCCTGGAAGTGATCCGTACGACTACACACTTGTTTGTGTTCAAATTGGAGGTGGGACTAGAAGTTAGGTTAGTTGGGAGAATTGTTACTGTCTGGGGTGAGCTTAAAGGGCCTTCAAAATAACTTCTGGGATTAATTTCTTTTCAATACAAAAATGCCATATGATTCTTACTAACACACTTCCACACAGTACCAACCCACTCAAGATACAACCCATAAAGTCACTTTGAACACGTCAGTACTCTTCAATAAAATTCTACTGTACAGTACCTCATAAAACACCAGTGTATATAGAGAGACTCCTCCACACTATTCCCCCCCCCCCCCAAAAAAAAAACAACAGTGATCCCAGTCTTACACTAATGTCCATCCAATGAACAAATCCACTTGGCAACCACACCAAGGATGACTGAAAAAAAAGGACTGCAACACTATAAACCCATACATGTACTCCATCTAAACCAGTTCAACATACATAACTATATACAAAATGATGGGTAAAATGCAAACCCTCCAAAGCATCTCACCATAACCTTAAAGGGCAATTCTCATCATCCCAGTTTCAATTCTCCCAACTACGGTATGCAACTTGTAGCTCCTCCCATAACTGTATGAAGCTCCTCCTTGTGCAGGCATAAACCAATTTTATTGCTTCAGGCCATGTCCTGGTGTGCACACAAAGCTATAATGTGTAATCCAAGCATTCTCTCTGCATTGTGTGGCATATGAGCTACAGTACTCTGCAACTTTTGAGTTTTCAAACTTTGATGTCAATCAAAGAGCAGGACTTCACCAACTGAGAATTTCGATACCCCCACACTAAGCCACACTAAAAATATACTTTGGGGTGATGACTGTCTGTCTTTAAATTAACATATATACCCTAATGGTCTCCTCAATGTAGGAACTTTTCACCTCATATACCCAATCACATGCAATCACTCTCTAGAGTATTTTAACCATATAAATGTACATAAACAAGATGCACCTCAGGAAAACACAGCATTAGAATACCATCAAGTGTCACAATAGCAGATTAACATAAAACCCATAAAATGCCTAAATGCTTTCTTCCTCTCAATGAAACAAGGTATAGCTGATAACCATATACACTACTCATCAATCAACTCCAGTACAATTACCCACAAAGTAGATACTGCAATTACAATGCCAGCGAGTACAAAATGTTACTCAAGCTCAGCTTAATTCTAGTAATCCATCAGACATACAGTAAAAACCTACTAAACTCAAGTGCATGGGTTCTGCACCTCTTTTTACCATCTACTTGACACCCTTTGCCTTCGGCACGGCTAAGAAAATGCACCTCAAGTGCCTTCAATGAGGACCTTTTCCCCAGAAGAACATAAAACACAACTCCATAGAACTTCAACACAATCTGAATACAAAGCATCTGAATACAAAGCATAAGAATAGCCCCTGAACTCTCACACTCTGTCACTGCAAACAGTGAACAATAGTCTCCATTCATTATCCCAATGACTGCTCACCACTGAACAGCTGACACTGCCACATGGTCCAAAACATCAGAATGAAATCCCTTTGTTCTCAACCCTCCCATTAAATTGGCTACATTCTCTCAAACTCCTGAGAACAAAGTAGGTTATATGTATCACTTGTCTAAAACTAGAAAATGAATTTGCACGGCAAATTCTTCATAGCCTCACGATGAGTTCGAAATAAAACCTTCTAGTAGCATGTGAAAAGCCAGGCGCAGATCCGGACATTTCGAAGGGGGAGGGGGGGTTGAAATGAAAGCCCCCTTGAATATTCTCCAAGATTAACATTATGCTAATTTTCGCGTATTTGTTATTGTTGATGTGGCAAATGGTGGGAAGGGGACTGAGGCCAGGAAAGCCTCCCCCCCTTGTATCTGCACCTGAAAGCAACTGAGTTCTGGCTATCCGATTGTTATAGGCTAAATTGAAAACTCAGTTAAAAGTGGTCCTCATGCCGTCGGCCTAAAACTGACTCTTCAGAACACCTTGCCCATGCTACTCAGTAAATCGACCAAAGGTCATGCGAGATCTGTGTTACGGAGAAACATGCACTGTATACCAGTGACAATTATTTATCAACTAGGACCCTGCATTCTTCCAAAATCATCTTTACAAAGAAATATGCTGTTACGGCACATGTATAATACATGTAGGCATAATAGTAGAGAGCGACTCTCTGGAAATGCACAGGCTTGTTCAGTTGCCCTTGGTACTCTATAGTGCAACGTACACTATTCAATGTGTCAACTTACTACAGGTGGCGATCAACTACGTACAAGCATAGGCTATGCTGAAGTAGATCTTACAATAAACTAGTTCCGAAGGACTGCAGTCATGTACGTCCGTTGATCCGTCTAATCAACTTTACATATCAGTGGTGCACTACACTGTACTTGTTATGCCAGTAGACCCATAGACTCTTTTCCCAATAGGAATTACAAAGGATTGTGGGATAGAATTTTGATGTGCATTGTTTTTTGCCACAGCAAAATGCCATTGACAACAACATCGCCTACCAGAACTCTGTCCCACAATCCATTGCAATTGCTATTTGGAAAAGGGTCTATGGAAGCACTGGGTGAACAAGCTTGAACAGCTAAAGTAGATAAGTGTTACTTCCCGTGCGTTCTGGAGACGTAACAGAAAATGACAGCCATGATGCGGAGTTTTAATCGTTTTACTCGGCGCATGCATCATCCAAAAGTGAGCATTTAAATTAAGCTAGATTGTAAGCGTTAATCGTAATCGTCTTCATAAAATGCATAACAAAAATCCATCCTGTCGAAAATGTCGCTAAGTTTTATTGCACAAAGTCACAATCTATGCTTTGATTGCTGACAACACCTTGTCTTGGTCCTTGATGGTTTTCGATCATGAACATATAGAACGTCTCTGTGATAATTACAAATCACGGAAAAGTAAAATGTCGGAAAACAGTTGCAGTCGTCGTGTATTAATCCGCTTTATGGAGATTGTGTGCTAAAAGGAGTTATTTTTCCCCTAATTGTATACAATTGTATCTTCGTGCCTGATAAATCACGGAAAATCTGTAGGACGATTCCAGGGACATAGCCTGTGAGACTACTGTACGTAAATACTTCACACAACATTGTGATTCCAATTTCCTATTCACAAGGGCTTCGGTTACTTCAATTATTCATCTAAACTCTCTGTTAACCCAAGCCAACAACCTAACATATGTGCAGGATGTGGTAACTGAGTCTAACTACGGCCTAGCCTTAACTAAAGCCACAATACCATTTCAATACAATCTTTCATTAGAAATCAAGAACAACTTATTTCTTAGTTACATACAATCAATTACCCTAACTGGTGTCTTCTTTTTCAGCTGGTAGACTCACTCCTGAATTTACATATATGCGGCACAGACATCTCACTCAGAGATTGGTCACGATACGTGAAGGTCTCTGGCCTCTCCCAACAGGTTCTAAGCCATCTTTCATAACAGGTAGGGCTGCAAAAGCCTTTATAGGGTAGATATCTCCTCAGAATCAAATGGCAGTATGGTAACTCAAAAGTCACCAATGGGATACAGTCCAAACTGCCTCTGCGGTCAATGGAGAATAACGTCAATATTGCCAGTATGAATGAACAATTAACCAACAATAGGGATATTTTGTGACAGGATATGGGACATCTTACTGGAGAAAAGCTGATTTTAAAGAGGTGAAACTCGGAATCCCTGGTCACCAGCCAAACAGTGTACTCACATCACACTAACATAACATAACATAACAGGTTAAAGGGCAAAGGAGGGCTAAGGCCCCATAAGATGCCCTGAAGTCCATACAACCTTAACTGAAAACAAACAACCAACACCAAATGAGCCCAGCACAATTAGATTCTACCACAGTTATGGAAGAACTTGTCAATGTTAACCTTAGAGCAGTTCACAGAAGTGGAGTTAACTACCACTCAGGCAGACTATTCCACTCGTTGACAACCCTATGAGAGAAGCTGAACTTCCTAATGTCAAGCCTTGCAAAACACTTTACGGAGTAACTGCAGAATACCTTGCCCCAAAATCCCTTCTCACTGAGACTCCTGGAGTCGCAGTCGTAGTGGCCGTTTGATGGTTTTATGAGAACAAGTCAACGTACATCCTCCATATACTTTTGCAAAAATTATTCTAAGTCCGCTAGCTGTGCCTCCATTCTGAGAACGAATCAACATATATCCAACGAACACTTTTGCAAAAATTATTTCAAGTCCACTGCGCCTCTATTCTGGAGTGGAGTCGCAGTCGCGGTCCCGGTGGCCGTATAATAAACAGCCACCGGGACTCCATTCTGGGGTGGAGTCGCAGTCTCGGTCCTCTGTGGAATTATTTTAGGTCCACTGCGCCTCCATTCTGGAGTGGAGTCACAGTCGCGGTCCCGGTGGCCGTTTATTCAACAGCTATCGGGACTCCATTCTGGGGCGAAGATGCAGTCCCAGACCTCGGTGTTCTTACGATTTCCACTTCAACTGCGACCGGGACTCCAATCTGAAGAGGAGTCCCACTCCCGGTCCTCAGTGAAGAGAAGACGTGACTCTCTGAAGTTTGTTAGATCATCGTGCTGACTGCGACCGCGACTCCAGAAGTCTTGGTGAGAAGGGTTTTGGGGCAGGGTATTCTGCAGTTGTGCCCACTTTACTAGCTTCTTACATTAGGCCCTAGACTGGAAAGTTTGCATTTTGAGCAGGCAAGTAGCTTGTTATTTCTCATCCAAAAGCGGCCATGGGCCAGATTTACCTCTGCAGGGTCAAATGTTGGTCAGGTCTTGCCACCATATGGGCACTGTCGGGCAGTGAGTTTCGTATAACTAGCTTTCAGGTAAGCCTACTTTTTGCCTTGAAGCATTATGGCCGCAGCCAATTTGCATCACATGTGTGGCCAGATCTATGACCAGAAATTTTTCGCGCGGCCAGGTGCCAAACCGCGCAGCAAGCTGCGCGGGCCAGATCTTGCAAGCACAATGCAAACTTTCCAGTCTGGACTAGGCCTAGGCTACATACAGTACACTACAGCACACATGCATAGCCTATGGTATATTCAATGATTACATAGGCCTACAATCCTGGACGAAAATGATGGGACACTTTGGCACAAATGTAGCAAAATACTTCGACAGGTTCGCGGTCTTCAAAAATCTCTCCCCCCCCCCCCCTTGATCTGATCAATGTTTTCCCAACGCAAAGATATTCCGAATTTAAAGAAATTCAAAATTGAACGGGGGAGCAGGGGTGCTGTCCCATGTATTTTTGTCCAGGATTGTCTGAACTACTGCACAAACGTATGGAAGCATACGAATATACGTTGCAGTAGAGAAATGTTCATAAATTATAGGACAAATTAGAGAGCTATGATCGAAAATGAAGATAATGAGTAATTAAAGATTGCAGTTAATTGTTAATTTGGAAATTGAGGAAACTTGGATTTTAGTTGGGAAGGTGGAAATTGACAGTAATGGAGGTATAAATTTGCCTATTTAAGAAGTTGCATTAGGACGTTTATTAAGGAAGGACCATGTCAAAAAGGTATATCCATCAAATTGTTTTCATGCTATTGTTCGGGGGGGGGGGCGGGAAGTGGTGTAGGGGCCGACAATTCAGTTGTTTTGTACACTTGCTTACTCAATACAGCCTAATATAACCAAATGTCTGCCTGTAGTTGAAGATTTTACACAGCATACAATATTTCATAGTCATGGACAAGTACAACTTTTTCTCACCAGAACCGAAAGCTCACATGAAATTTCAAAGGGACGCTTTCGAAAATAATATCAAAGTGCAGAAGTTCTTAGCTTTTCGTCGAGTTATTAGAACTATTACGATAATACCCTGTTAAATCATTGATAACGTTATTGCATAAATGCCAGAGCGATTGGATTCTATCATTCCGTCAAAAGGAGGGGGGATAAAGTAATAATTCCAGGAATTTGAGACTAAGGAAGAGGGCGCCCTCGTCAATGGCTATTTCAGAACTATGGTAAACCACATGATCTACCTTATCTTACAACATATTTTATCTCTAAGGATGACGTCATAAACATGCAAAGATGGAATATGTATAGATGATATCACTGTACTTTTTTATGGGTGTAAAGTAATTCTTAAAATGTAGTTTACTCGTTATTTGCCACGGTCAACCGCAAAATTGCTGTGAATATTTCTTTTGCATTAAGCCCCTTCCCAAAAGAGTGTGGTCGACCGTCAGTCCCATTAAAACAGTGTGTAGGTCAACGGTAGACCGTCGTCAGGTCAATGGTAGACCGTCCGAAATGATGTCGCTATATCAAATTATTAGCCGCGGCAAGGGGTGTACAAGTGACAGTCCTTTGCAAATGAAAACGGGCTTTGTGTACGTAGTATATTCTTTTTCAGTGTTTGTAATATGATATCAGGGCCGGGTTTAACTTTGTGGGGACCCTGGGCACAAAATATTGTGGGGGCTCCTTCCACTATAATTCTCCACAAGACTACAAGGGTGCAAGTCATGAAAGGAAGGCAAAGGTTGTAGTCCTACCCCAAAAGTACAATAACATAATTTTGTGGGGACCCCTTTTTGTGGGGCCCCTGCATGGGCACATGCCCCGCTGGCCCATACTAAAATCTGGCTCGGTATGATATTATGTTGTTCTCAATTAAAGAAGTCACATTCCGTTTCAAACTATCATCTTAAATTCGGGGATGTGCACATCGCTACGAAAAAATCGAATCTCACCTGTGTTCATGTACCCTAAATATAACTGACCAATACTCCTATGGACGTGTATGGTAGCTCAGACAATCCTGGACAAAAATGATGCCCAGGACACTTTGGCACAAATGTATCAAAATACTTCGACAGGTTCGCGGTCTTCAAAAATCTCTCCCCCCCCCCTTGATCAATGTTGTCCCAACCCAAAGATATTCCGAATTTAAAGAAATTCAACATTGAACGGGGGAGCAGGGGTGCTGTCCCATGTATTTTTGTCCAGGATTGTAGGCTAATTACCATAGAATGCCAAAAGTCAAAATTCCAGTTCACTACTGTAAACTACCTTAGGCCCTATAATGGGGTGAACGTTGACTGTGAGTGCCCGCCAATTGCCTAACATTCCACACCACAATCTTGGAACGACAGATTTCTTAAATGCGCCTTTGATGGGTCACTCCACTATAGGCCTAACGTTAGGCCCTTTCATTGAACTCAATAATTTTAATCGTCTCCTTATTTATTACTATTGGCCTAATGGCCTTAGTTACTCTATGAACACTTAGGCTAGGCCTACTTTCATATTATTTTGTACTAGCCTATGGCTTCGGCAAGGAAGTTAGGTCCTAGTCTATACACAGGCAGTCCTAGCGTTATATAGTAAATACTATGCATATATATAATAATGGAAAGGTAGCGCACTTCACGGCCTTTCGGTACCAACTTCGCCTAACTGAATTACAATTTTTATGCCTTAATATCCACCTTACCTCTTTTCAATACATACCGATGTTCAAATCGCGTGTTCCAATCACTTGAGTAGTGTCATGATTCATTTGGATCAAAAAATGTCTTCCAAAAAGAAACATTTCTCCGCGAAAATTTGGTTTCCACACTATCGCGTTCAGTCGTCGGCTTTCCCATTGAATGGTATACGGCCCCTTGTCATGACGAGGGTGGAACTATCCAATGGGAGGCCCGGATTCTGTTTTTCACTGAACGTGATAGTGTGGAAACCAAATTTTCGCGGAGAAATGTTGCTTTTTGGAGGACATTTTTTGATCCAAATGAATCATGACACTACTCAAGTGATTGGAACACGCAATTTGAACATCCGTATGTATTGAAAAGAGGTAAGGTGGATATTAAGGCATAAAAATCGTAATTCAGTTAGGCGAAGTTGGTACCGAAAGGCCGTGAAGTGCGCTACCTTTCCATTATTATATATATGTAGTATTTACTATATAACGCTAGGACTGCCTGTGAGTCTATAGGCCTAGGCCCCTAGTCTAGACCACAGGCGCCCCTTCACATTGTAAAGTATACCATATACTATGTAGTATATAGACGGAAAGGTATGTCACAAATCTCCTAGCTCGAACAAACAACTTACGTTTCTGGCACAATTACTGCACTTTTCTCGCCAAATTTGTCTGTGTCGAGACTTTTGATCATAAGGTACCTCAAGGCAGCTCTTTTTCCCGAATAATTTCACTTGGCATTGTCTGAAGGATGAAATTTCGATGGAGTAACAGTATGAGGATGGTAGCTGCTGATAGAGAGCATTAAGCACTTCCACACTACGTAATACAATACTCCTAAAATATTCTCTAAAGTTCTCTTAACTTTCTGAATTTCTTCCAAAATTTGTCAGTTATGTTTTGCTTTGATTATTACAAATCTTACAAATACATAATAGCATTAATATGCAAGATTTTTGAACACAGAAATTCATAAAATTTGAAAACCTTTTGAAAAGTGGAAGGGCTTGCATTTACTATGAGCATTTGTGGCAGTTGAAGACTATACAACAGTTACAGTTCAACTGTGACAAGTGCTTGTACAAAATGCTAGCCCTTCCACTTTTCAAAAGGTTTTCAAATTTTATGAAATTTAATGTTCAAAAGTTGTTCATATTGATGCTAATATATATCGCAAGATTTGCAATTATAAAAAGTGAATCATAATTAAACAAATTCTGGAAGAAATTTAGAAAGTTAAGAGAACTTTAGAGAATATTTTAGGAGTATTTCATTATATAGTGTGGAAGTGCTGGATGCTCTCCTAGCTATCAGCAGCTACCATCCTCATACTGTTACTCCATCGAAATTTCATCCTTTAGACAATGCCAAGTGAAATTATTCGGGAAAAAGAGCTGCCTTGAGGTACCTTATGATCAAAAGTCTCGACACAGACAAATTTGGCGAGAAAAGTGCAGTAATTGTGCCAGAAACGTAAGTTGTTTGTTCGAGCTAGGATTTTTGTGACATACCTTTCCGTCTATATAATACATAGTATATGGTATACTATACAATGTTAAGGGGCGCCTGTGGTCTAGACTAGATCATGGCAATGGCAATCCTAAACTAAACACGGCCTACGCCTAACAACTATAGGATAATGGGTACAATTATAGAATACCCCGCACATCGATAGTACCACCTCGTAGCCGGCTACGAGGTCATACAATTTGACCTTGGTATGCGCGCGCACATCTTATAACAGCTTGGTGTAATTTGAATACAAACACACGCCCGGACAAACTATTACAACCATACTAACGCGCGTGCGTACTAATGTGCGTACGTACTAATGCGCGTGCCGTTGAACTGATTATTACGTCACAAAGAATGTCACAAAAATAATTATAACTCACCGAACTCGATCCTTTGAACTCGATCGCAAACCAATCTGCCACAAGTCTTTCCTTTGCTATACTAGATTGTTTTCCTGGCACCATGCAATAGTGGCATGATGAGACCAAATTATTGGAGACCAATGATCTGGTCTCATGACCAGATCTGGCATCATTTGAAGACCAAAGCGCAATCGCACATAAGTCACGATTTCAATTGGAAGCACAATAGAACGCTGATATGAATTTACATCAGACTCAACTTTAGTTCCACGATCTTGAAAACAACTCCCCCACTCCAACTTTGAATACCTTTGTTACACTTTCGACTAAATGCCATTTTTAGAATCACTAGTCAATACAGCGCAAAACAACTGGATAAATAGAATAGCAGGCTAGCCGGCTAGCTAGAGAATACTTAAACTTGAAATATATGACGCATTCACACATTGAATTTATGCATTGGCGTCCGGCGGGATCATTTTTAAAAGGTCAGCACTGGCGCACACTGCACGCACGACGTAGGCTTCGCATGCGTGCGTAATAGACCTACGCGTAAAGTAGAAGGCTTACTAAATAGAATGTTATGTTATGTAATGCGTTACATGAAAATATGCGACGCAATAATTGTGGGGTTGGTCGGTGACACGTCACTTACCAATGACAACAATGTGTTGGAGTTAAAACAATGCATTGCGCGTACTTCACACGAAGTGTAGTCTTCTTGCAGTGATAGGGATAGGGTACGGCTTTGACTCCGTATCCGCGTAGCCACTTCATAACAGATATGTTGGACTTAGAAATTTTCACGCTGCTTGCAGTGCTTCTTGCTTAGTGACAGGGATTGGGTTTGGCGACTTTTGACTCCGTATCCGCGTAGCCACTTCATAGGAGATATGTCGGACTTAGTTTTTTTCCAAAGGAGTTTTCATAACGTGTGCATACTGATGCTTGCCTGGGATGACAAAGATACTCTCGACTTTGACTCCGTATCCGCGTAGCCACTTCATAAGAGACATGTTGGACTTAGAAATTTTCACGCTGCTTGCAGTGCTTCTTGCTTAGGTACAGGGTTAGGGTTGGGTTTAGGGTTGGGGTTAGGGTTAGGGTCAGGGGTTAGGGTTAGGGGTTAGGGAGTGAGGTCAAATTTTGCGACCTCGTAGCCGGCTATGAGGTGGAGCTACCGATATGCGGGGTATTCTATAATTACTCCGGATAATGTGCCTAGCCTAGGCCCGTCTGAAAATGGACTTGCCTAGGCCGTCTGAGAAGGGACTCGATCTACAATTTTACCTTCACGTACAACAGCCACTGTCTGACTGTACCATTGTTCACTCACCTAGTACGCCTTCTGTAGTCATAAGCTTTCACATTTGTCACATATGAGGCCACGATTCACATCATTCAGCACAAGATAATGTAGGGCCTAAGGTCTTGTGTTCACGCACCACTTCCAACATAAGCTACTATTTTTGATCATAAACAACTCTGCTTGGAAGATCACAGAATACCCAAAAACTTGCTCTTTTTCAGCCTCTTCGAAGGTAAAGGATGAATTGAGCATAAATATTTACGCTTATTCATCTGTAAGCCCAGTTAAGTTGCACATGTCGAGCTAAAACGAAAGCATACCACAGAATGCTAGCACTGGAACTTGGAAGTGGTATTGTACAGGGACGGCGCTGAACTTGGTCGTTGATGAAGCAATACCAATTCAGAATTGCTGAAGTACTAGCTAGCTCTGTCTGTCATGCATTGTGTCATTGCGATTGCGAAATGTGCACGATAAGAGGGATTTCAGTCACGTGACTTTAACAAACTAGACGCAATTTTGAAGGGCCAGATCGCGCGTCTTTTTTGTTTTGAAGGGCAAGATCGCGCGTCTCTTTGGTCTTGACGGGCACGCGTCCATTGTGTCACAGTAGTATAGATGGTTATGCCGTGCGCGCGAGCTGTTAGTTCGCTTACTGCGTGTGTGTTTTGCCCTTCAGTGCCTTGGATCGAAATCCATTGCGCGTGACGTCACATGAAATCCCTCTACAAGTGCGACATAATCCAGAGCCTGCCATCCATTCATACATAGTAGGGCAGATAAGTGTAAAAATCATTCACCTCCGGAAAGAACATGGGCGTCAATCCTGGGGGGACGGGGGGACGGGGGGACGGGGGGACGGGGGGGACGGGGGGACGGGGGGACGGGGGACGGGGGACGGGGGGACGGGGGGCAAGTCCCCCACATTTCGATGGGTGGGGGACACAATATCAAATGTTCCCCCCACATTTGCGTAAAAGAGTAGTGTCCTGGCTCTATATGACTGGCTTTTTGAGTGGCATGTAGGTTTGTTGGGCAATTGTCAAGTGTCTCGATGCAGATTCTGAATGTAGATTTCGTCAGGGAAATCTAATTTAATGACAAAATTTCGGTGCGCTTCGCGCGCATGCGTCACGGTTTGCACTCCTTCTCATGACCATTAAAAAGGTAATTATACATCGAACTATTCTGATTACAAAACTTTCCGAGAACAGACATACATCTCCAAACATTTTTTGGGGCCTCGCATCAACATGGGATCATTCAATCAATGGCGTACGCAGAGGGGAGGGGCCATTCGGCCATGCCCACCCTCACTGATTCCGAGTTTTTAAAGTTCCTAAAAATATGTTTTTCAATAAGTGTTTTAACACAAATTTACTTCAAAAGGTAGCATATTTGGCACCAGATTGCATGTAAGGACACCGACTTTTTCCAAATTTTTCAAAGGGGAGGGGACACCCCATTGGGCCATGCCCCCTCACTGATTCCGATATTTTTAAGTTCCTAAAAAATTCCAAAAGTTTTTTACACAAATTTTACTTCAAAAGGTAACATATGTGGCACCAGATTGCATGTAAGGACACCTAATATTTCAAAAAATTTCAAAGGGGAGGGGAACACCCTCCCCTTAGACCCCTCCTCCGGGCCAGCGGTCACACAACATACTGCATGCCCCCCCCCCTTGCCCCCTTGAGAGAAATCCTGTGTATGCCACTGCATTCAGTCTAATTTGTAGTATGATGTGGAAGGTTGAAAGTACGTTGTTGCCGTTAAACACTTTTCAAAAATTTTTACCGGAGCACTTCGCCGAAGCAATTACCGGTATAGATGGTGATTATTAATACACTTACGACTACAAAGCATTCTGAAAACGTCCTTGCTAATCCTTCATACCTTTGCTATACTACGATCAGCTCCAAAAATATCCCAAAGATAGCACCATTTTGCATCTAAGTAACCTTAAATTAAAGCGGCACATTGAGTTGGTTCATGAAATTCACCAAATTTTGCCAAACCTGTTAAGTTTTCTTCACATACTAATGACAAATGGTTAAACTTAAACAATCCCTACATCTTGCATAACAATAAATGTTTCATAAGTGAGTAATAAACAATTCAATTCGGTTTTCCAAAAATTCGTGACCAGACACTTTTCAAATTATGCACACAACCATTACAAGCCAGGATACCAAAAAATTCAAAATTTTAACTTTATGCGTAACTATTGGATGTGAAGCTTGACTAATTATGCTAATAATAATCACTGTCATGTGGTAGTACCCTTCAACACCCTCGTTAAGTTATCGATATCAACTCAATATGCCCCTTTAACAAAAATTTCTCAAAGGGGAGGGGTACTCCCCTCCCCTTAGACCCCTCCCCAGGATTTCACCTTTATATAGAGACACAGGGAGGATCCCCACTGCTGTATACAAAAACGCAGGGGGAATAAAAAAGGTGCAATTAACGCGCCGCCACTGCAGTTAGTAAAAACATCAAGCCAGTCGGAAACAGTGGCGTAGCCAGGGGGGGGGGGGCAGGGGGCGAGTTGCCCCCTCTGGAAAAATCTTGGGGGAAATTTTGAAAGTGAATATATGGTGAAATTTGCCCATGATCTGGTAAAATTTTAAATTTCTCAACCAGTACACTTTACTTATTTAAAAGTATATGCCACACTGGCACAACCAGTCCTCATTAAGGTTTTCAGAGATGGAACGATGACACCATGCTTATAGTTGTACTAGTTATGTTTTACTATCTGTTTTATTATACAGCATGGGAACTCTGGACCTCTGAAGGGGGACTGTCCTTTTCCTGTATACTTCCAACGTTTCTTGATAATGAAAGCAGCAGCATTGTGGTCTATGCAGTTTGTTAGAATGGGTCAGTGGTCAAGTGCTATACTCTGCTACAAGGGCAGAACCTCGTAAAATTTGGACTGATTGTGGTAAATTTGGTGAACTGATGAAGGGAAAGGTGTACCAGGGTTCACTTAATTAATGTACTTCACCCATTGTGATTCTGATCTACCAGTAGGACTCAAGAAAAATTCACCAAGACTTGAAGACAAGCAAGATAAAAAAAAGCTTCCTTAAAAAATAGGAATTCTTGGTGATGTATTCAGTTTACATTTAGCACCAAATGTGGCACCATTTTGCATCTAGCCCACCTTATATGAGCAAAAATTTTCCAAAGGGGAGGGGGACTCCCGGACAAAATTTGGACCTGCGGAGAACACTGATTATTAGGGAGCAGATCACTAATTGGGGGAAATCTTGGTGCTCTTGCCCCCCCCCCCTTGACAAAAAACCTGGCTACGCCACTGGGCGGAAAAATTAGAATTCACTAAATTATGGACATTTTCCAGCTATGTACGATCAGCTCAAAAAACATCCAAAAGCAAGCACCGTTTTGCACCTAAACAGCCTTAAATGAACAAAAATATTTCAAAGGGGAGGGGGCCTCCCCCAGGACGACACATTTATGTCGTGACAAAGGAAGGATCCCCACTGCTGTATACAAAACGCAGAGTGCATAACAAAGTGTAATTTAAACGCCTCCACTCAGTTGGAAAAACATCCAGCCGGTCGGAATTTGGGACCTTCACACCCCCAAATATATATCACCCTAGCAACGGGCCTGGTCGGGTCCATGATCTCCGACAATGATCCACGCTGCGAAGAGTTGTTTCAGCTATTTTGGGACATGATGAAAAAAAAAACATCTTGAAGTAATTCCGTGGACTCCGTGTATTTCACTTGGCAGATGATGGTCATGTTAACTTTGAAATGATCATTCTAATTAGAACAGGACAACGTCTGTCATCATAAGGGGGGCCGGGGGGAGGAAAGGGCCTATAGGAAGACGCCCCCTCTTCAAAACCAAAGGGAACGGTTTGTGGTCATGCATGTCCCCCGTCCCCCCCCCCCCCCACATTTGAATATGGATTGACGCCTCTGGGAAAGAAGCACCAAAATGTGACAGATTGATAGTTATCGAAGCCCAGAAGTGACATGAAACTTTCAGTTTTTTAAATTCGAACTTTTACTTTTTTTAAATTCGAACTTTCACTTTTCTAAATTCGAATTTTCACTTTTTTAAATTCGTACTTTTACTGTCTTATATTCGTACTTTTACTTTTTTTAAATTCGTACTTTTACTTTCTTATATTCGAACTTTTACTTTTTTTAAATTCGAACTTTCACTTTTTTAAATTCGTACTTTTAGTTTCTTATATTCGAATTTTTACTTTTTTAAATTCGAACTTTCACTTTTTTAAATTCGTACTTTTAATTTCTTATATTCGAACTTTTACTTCTCTAATTCGCACACCGTCACGGTATATGGGCGATCGCGATCCTCACTGCAGCGCAGTTTAATTCAAGGGCCTCTGTTCTGTATCTTGCATACATAATTCATGTGCTTTACTGTTAGTTGGAAATTTCTAGAGCAAAATGGCCTCTAACCGGGGTGACGTGAGTTCTCACGACTTTCCTTTCTTTTTATAACAACATACATTCAAATTAAAGCGCGACACACTTTACTGTACTGTGTACGGATCCGTGCTTGTGCGCCAGGCCGACTATACGCGGAAAAAGAAAGTACGAATTTAAAAAAGTGAAAGTTACATTTTTTTAAGGATTATTTTCCGTATTATTATAATTTATTGGAATTTTAATACTAGCGGCCATTTTGCTATTTCCGCCATCTTGATTGACCCAGATCCTGCAAAAATTGTCCAGAAAAATATTTTTTGAATATTTGCAATAGAATATGGGCACAAATTTGGTTACCTGTGTATAAAGTATTTTTTAATAATTATTTTCCTATTATTATAATATATTGACATAATTATTGCATTGGTGGCCATTTTGCTTTTTCCGCCATATTGGTTGACCTGAATCCAAAAAAAAAAGTATTTCAAAAATGCCATTTGGATTATTTGTCATGGTACTTGGCCAGATATTAAGGGCAACTGTGTCAAAAGTATTTTAAATGATTATTTCTCATATTATTTTTATACATATGATCGTTATAATGGCGGCCATTTTGTTGTTTCCGCCATCTTGGTTAGGCTGAGGTCTTGCATTACCTATCAAAAACCATGCTTTGAATTTTATTGGCAACCTTGACTAAAGATATTTAGGATTTTCAATTGAAATATATTTTTAATTATTATTTTTGTGATTTTTTAAATGGTTTTCTTTTTTTTTTTTTTTGGAGAAGGGGAGGGGGGGGATTTTTACTTTATTGTTTTTACTCTTTCGGCTATTTCCGCCATATTAGCTGGTAAGTACTCTTGTGCCAAGGATTGTAAAACGCAGTCGTAATTGTAATATATTAATGTGCATCATTATGAATTGGGATTGTGGAGATTTACACTGTTTTTAGACAATTTTTGGAAATATTCATTTATTTTTGCGGCCATTTTGCTTTTCCGCCATCTTGACTGACCTGAGTGCGGCCAAAACAGTCCCAAATATTAATATAGGACGTTTTGTCAAAAAATGACCAAATTTTAAGATAAGATGTCTCAAAAATATTTTTAGGAATATTTTCTGCACAAAATTGTGTCTTAAACAGTATTTACAAACGGAAAATGGCGGCCATTTTGGAAAATCGGCCGCCATTTTGAATTTTGAGTGGCTAACGGGTTTTTTTTCAAAAGAGCAATCGCTAAGGAGAATATATGCAAATTTTGGTGCTTCTTTCCACTTGTGAACGATTTCCCCCCCCCCCCCCCAAAATGCATTTGTCTGTCCTACTATACACATGCAGCGTTTCCAACTGAATGGTGGCGCGTAATTTGCACCATTTTCATGCGCCCTACGTTTATATACAGCAATAGTACTTATGCATTGACATCACACTGACGTCATTTTGGGTGAAAACACTGAACTATATGCTAGGAAGGATCATTCCACAATAAGGTTTTGAAGCCATCATGGAGGGTCACGTGATGTAGGTTAGCTTACTCAAGTCGCCACCTCCGTAGAAACGCGTATCTAGAGGTGAAAACGCTTAGGCAATGATGTACATGCTAACGCGCCGTAGTCGGCCTTAGCGTCTCTTCAGCCTCTTGGACGCTAATTTGCCGGCGACCACGCGTTAGAATGCACGCCATTGCGCCGAGGTAAAGTTGCCTTAGCAACTTCCAGAAAAGGCATACATCACAATAGCCGTATCACATACAGGGCACCAAACGCTTACCGTGTAGGAAGCTTTGAGGCACCTCATAGGCCAAAATGCACGCGTGCATGTGCGCGCGTGTTACTTTCCCTTCGTGCGCTTTTTTGTCAAGAGGACGCGTTCGACGCGTTGTACAGATTATCTGTGCACAGGTATGAACAGTCAGTAACAAGCGCGCCTTAGCTGTGTACTGTTCAGTGACGGTGCTATCGCGAATTTTACGCAGTCATCGCGTCTCGACGCACCATACGTAATGCGGTCGCACGCGCTGTCCTTCAAATAGGCAGGACCGCTCCTAAAAACAACGAAAGTTTGTAAAAAAAAAAATAATCTTTTGATCACACCATCATGAATCACAGTGTACAGATGTCCTACTAAGTAATTACAACAAAATCACTAGAGACGTAATGAGTAACAAAGGATTGCTTTAGCGTGTACATCAATGATTCTGCGTTACATTATTTTCACTTGTAGCTGCGCGTTTCTAGGGCAATGGGATCGACTTGAGTAAGCTAACCTACATCACGTGACCCTCCAGGTCGGCTTCAGTTTCGTCGCGTATTCCGCATTGACGTGCGTCCTCTAGTTATATAGCTCAGTGGGTGAAAACAATGAAGCACACGTAGACGAACGGCGTGGATTTTGCCGCACGTGTAGTAGACTTACGCGCGTATACGATTGATTGACAAATCAGCTGTCTGCATTTATTGGTGTAACATGCAATGATACGCGCTTTTCCGCCATTTTCCTCCAAAAGAGAGAGCATTTTCTCCATTGTGACATCATATGCATAAGGTCTATTGGGATCCTTCTTTTGTCACAACATAAAGGTGCCGTCCTGGGGGAGGGGTGCCCCGAGAAATTTTCGTTAATAGGTTGCTTAGATGCAAAATGGTGCTATCTTTGGGACATTTTTTGCAGCTGATCATATATGTCTAGAAATTGTCCATAATTAAGTGAATTCTAATTTTTCCGACTGGCTAGATTCCTTTTCCAAATGAGTGGCAGCCCGCAAATTGCACCTTCGCTTTTATGCGCCCTGCGTTTTGTATACAGCAGTGGGATCCTTCCTTTGCCACTACATGAAGGTGTCGTCCTGGGGAGGGGCGTAAGGGGAGGGGTGCCCCTTACCTTTGAGAAATTTTTGTTGAGGTAAAGGTTCCTTAGATGCAAAATGGTGCTGTCTTTGGGATATTTTTGGGACTGTTCATATATGGCTGAAAAATGTTCATAATTTAGTGAATTCTAAGATATGGTTAGGTGAAAGCAGAGACTATGTTGTCTAAGAGAAGAATACGTTTGTCAACAAACCTCCTGAAGCACTTTACTGCCTTCTATTCAGGCACCTCAGGCTGGCATACACCTGTCAGACCTCCTGGAAGCTGGATCAATTATATATAAAATGGGGGCAATGACATAATGCTTATTACCTGACATGTAAATAAAAGTACAGAGTATGACGCTAAGCCGACTTCTGTCGTATTTTTATTACAGTAATTTTAAATGAAAATCCAGATGAACAGCTTCCAGCAATGGGGAATGGGCGGGAGGGAGAGTATAGGTGCAGAAAGGTGATATTAGACCTCCCAGACAGGTATAGCAAAAGGGGTGTAGGACTAACAACCACGTTTCAGAATGTAGCCTACACCTAGTTTATGCTATAAAAGTTCACTAGCTGGTACGTTTGTGCATTCAATGTTCATAAGTGATACAACGTGCAGTGGCGGATCCAGGATTTGGCAAAAGGGGGGACCCAGGTCATAGTGGTTTGTATAAAAGTCCGATCTGGAAGAGGGGTCTAAGGAAAGGGGTGTCCCGGGGGCAGTGCTAGGGTATTTTGATAGGGGGCAAAGTATGTAACGAGTAATCGCCGTCCTGGGGGAGGGATCTAAGGGGAGAGGGTGTCCCCCTCCCCTTTGAAAATTTTTTGTTAATTTAAGGCTGCTCAGATGCAAAATGGTGATGTCTGTGGTGTATTTTTTGAACTGATCTTATATGGCCGGAAGCATTCATAATTCTTTGAAGTTTATTTTTTGGTTGGGTGAAAGATGCTTTTCTGGGGAGGGGTCTAAGGGGAGGGGTGTCCCCTCCCCTTTGAGAAATTTTTGTTAATTTAAGATTGCTTAGATGCAAAATGGTGATGCCTTTAGTATATTTTTGAACTGATCATATATTGCTGGAAAATGTTCATAATTTAGTGAATTTTAAATTTTACCCTAAATTCACAGTGCATTTCATGAAAATAAATTACAAGGCTTAAATAAGACACAACAGGTAATATTGCAGCAAGTTATAGTTAAAAGCCTGATGTTGTCGAAAATATTCCTCTCAATATTAAAGAATTCTGAAATTCTCTTGAAAGTAGAAGCAGCGCTCCCAACGCTGTGAGCCTGGCCGGTAATAGACTGAAGTTTGTAATCCATTAATACAGCGCTCATGAGTAACTCCTTGCAATGTCCAGAGAAAGTTACTGAGGCCAATATAAGCCAAAATGCTATCAGTTGAAAGTCAGTAGCAGAGTAATTAACATAAAACTTATTTTCTGAGGTAGAAAGTAATGAGCAAGTTTGAGTTTCACTCTGACACATCTCATATGCCTAATCCGGGCCCCCTGGGCCCCCCTAAATCCGCCCCTGAGGTGGATTGTGAGTATTGCGCGTGAAGCGCGCCGAAATTTGGGGGTATATTTCAATGCCAAAGTGAAAAACCTGAGGGCCAGCTACTCTAGGTCCCGACAGATGCAATGGGTTGTCGAACTCGAAATATAAGGCGCGCGAAGCACGCCGAAAAATTTGGGGTTATATTGATAAAGATTTCACATTTTGGTTTTCATTAAGGAAAGTTGAAAAAGTTTGGGTCTTTATTGAAGAATCTGGGCAAAACCATGAAGTTTGTCGGGGCGACTGAATGGTCGTCGTCGGGGATTAGGGCCTACATTCTTTATCCTACCCATTAAGGCTACCCTTGAACTGAAAAAGCTTTTTCTTACAAAATATGTTTGCCACGATGGCGAGGCTGAAGAAAGAATCTTCCAAAAGTTA
This sequence comes from Holothuria leucospilota, assembly GCA_029531755.1. NCBI lineage: Eukaryota > Metazoa > Echinodermata > Holothuroidea > Aspidochirotida > Holothuriidae > Holothuria > Holothuria leucospilota. The sequence goes on along the minus strand of CM055965.1, from coordinate 32,988,387 downwards.
GAAAAAAGAGGAAAGAACTTCGCAACGATGCATTTCATGTTTCTCTAGAATCACGCCTTCACGGAAGAACAATATGGAAACGTTAAATGAATCCAATATATTTGAAACGGAACCGTTACCACTAGACAGAAGTAGAACTATAGATGAAAGCGCGCCTATAGGGCGCGAAAATTTTTTGAAGTTGTAGAAAGAATCGTTACAGAACTTACTGGCGACGGGCCTGATAAATAAATATTTGGAATATGTTCTGAGTATATCTATGTCCTCACCAATATTAGTCTATATAAAATTTATTTTTATGTTAATTTTATATCGGAAGATATTGATAATAAGAACAAAACTGAGCTAAGGTTTGAAGCGCGCTGAGCGCCCGAAAATTTTAATAGTTTGAGAAGAATTTGCGAGAAAAGTGCAGCTTTGATTCGATTTTACGTGAGGAAAATAACGTTTGGTATTATTCTCATTTGATCTAGTTGGAAAATATATACAAAGTTAACACAGGCTCAGTCGGAAAAGTGTGCTAGACTGAGATATCAGAAATTCCAACTGGTATCTCGCATTTTCTGACTATCGTCGCTCTGACGAACTTTGGGGGGGGGGATGAGACATCCCCCACCCCTCCCGCTCCCGACGGCCCTGCAAACATGATCCGTGATCCATTTCCGCATCCGCGTGCGTGTTAGCCGTCCGTGTATGCGTGAAGTGACCATCCATTCATACGTGAAAACTTGTCCATGACAGCCCACTTTGCAAGATAGAATGTCATTTTCTGTTGCCCATCTTTACTAATACCCCAGTTACTTGATAAACACGATGTCGAGTTCACTGCGTCGCAAGTTAGAGGAACACAATCATTTCCTGCTACTGACCACAGGCATTCGGAGCATAATTATACATATACACTATAAGTTATATATATATATATATATATATATATATATATATATATATATATATATATATATATATATATATATATATATATATATATATATATATATATATATATATATATATATATATATATATATATATATATATATATATATTATATATATATATATATATATTATATATATATATATTAGCAAGGTAGGACGGCTTCAAAGGGTCGCTTCGCGGCAGTTGCGATTCACGGCACTGACGTGCGTTGTGATTGGCGATCAACGACGAAGCCTACACCAGCAAAGGGGATTTGCCTTCTGCTGTGCATTACCTATCATTGGGCCTATACGTTCTGTGAGAGAGACGGAATGAAAAGCTACGCAGACAACGCAACTGCCGTGAAACGACCATTGAAGCTGTTTTACCTCGTATAAATGTATGTATATATAGTGCCAGTGGCGTAACCAGTGGGTTGGCCGGGGGCAACTTGCCCCCCGGACACAAAAAAGCGGGAAGGGGAGCAAAAAACGGGAAGGGGAAAAAGCGAAGAAAAGAAAGGAAAAAGAGGGAAAGAGGGAAGAAGAGAAAGAGAAGGAAGAAAAGAAAAAGAAGGAAAAGGAAAGAAAGGAATAGAAAAACAAGAGAAAGGGGAAAAGAAGAGGAGAAGGGGGAAAGAAAAGAAGGAAAAGAAAAGAAAGGAGGAAAAAAGAGAAAGGAAAAATGAAGTTAACAAAGGGAAAATGATGTAAGTGTTCACCATATTGCATATATTTTTGCATGCATTTAGGATGTAAAAATTCACAATTCTTTTCAGGTGGTGGTGGTGGGGCGTTCAGAACACTTCCCATAAGGCCCTAAGACACACAGACTGGCAGTCTGAGACTGCCACAGTTTACTTCAGCTCAAAAAGTACCGGCAGAATCGGAAATTTTCCGGGAAACCTCTTGAGTCTTGCCCCCCCCCCCTCCCGGACAGTCAGGTCTGGTTACGCTCCTGCATTCAAAAACTGGAAACAAAGCCTGGAATCTAAACGGTGAAATCGCAAAGCGCGCGATTATTTTTTTTTTTGCTAAGCGTACACTTGTAAGAGTTTGTATACTAATTTAAAGCTTATATTATACAAGTGTCAAGGACAGTTGGGCCCTATCGAGCATAACTTTATTGTACTTTCCTACTCGAGTCACTAGCCGTACCGTACGACAGACACAAGTGAACGTTAACCAGGCTTGGCGAAATGCAATTCAATTCCCCACATTTATATAAATCCATGTATTCTACTTATTAACTTGAGAAGGTGGTGGAAAGGGTTTGTACTATATTTAGTTATAAGTATAACGGAACTGAGGAAGAGTGGACAAGGCGTACCGAAAATTTTGGGTTTTATCCCAGAAATTACCCTTATGAAAGCCAAAATACCGATCATGCGTGAAACCGCCCATGGTTGGCGGCAGAATTTTTCCAGCAGAGGGCCGGACCATGTCAGCTACCCCAAGCTCCGACATTCCCTATTTCGAGGGGATGATGAGAAGGGCAAATAGAGAAGCCTCATTATCCCATGCCATTGCAGGCATGTTTTGCATAATATCGCTTATACTTCAAGATCCGAGTTGCGCACTGATAGTGTTCTTTGAATCTGGATCTTGGAATTGAAAAGGGCGCGAAGCGGGCGAAATTTTTTTTATAGGCTTAGACATAAAACATAAATGATTAAACGAAAAAAAAAAAACTGAAGGGTTTGTAGACCGTATCGGGAGTAACATACATTGTATCGAAACCACCTGGACTACACGATGAAATAGCCATACTGCGCGTCGTAGGTCGCTCACCAACTGACTGTACCGCATGACACACAAGAGAACACCAACTTCAGGCTTTGCGATATGGGATGAAAGTTACGACCTTTCCATAAACTATGTACTCTGCCGATATGTTACTTGGTAAGGTGAACATGACTTGTGCTATCCTACTATGTGGAATGGAACTATTGAAGAAAACAGAGTGACTCTACAGCGCGCGTAGCGAGCCGAAAATTTTGGGTCCTTACTAGAGATATTATCCTCTTGAGAACAAAATACAGGTAAACCGTCGGGGCAACTAGTTGTCGTCGGGGACTACATACTTTCGACTAAGGCTCCCGACGAAACTGTAAAACTTCCCCGACAGGGGGCCAGCCTTCCCCCGACGGGGGGCATGAACCCTTCCCCCACCTGGTGCCACCGCTATCTCGACTTGGGGAGGGGGTTAAAATACTGTATGGTAAGTTCCCTATATAGTTGCGGCGCAACTGTCAAAAATACTCTTTCAGAACAGATGACTGAAGTCAAATGGATGCTTTTTACTTGCGACAGCAGACCGGTCATTGGTCCAAAGACGTCAAAAAATTGAACCGACTGACATTGCGTTATTTAACCTGGTGGTGATTTTATATAGTAATTTTAAAATGAAACAAACACCGATTCGTTTATTGTGACTTCTGGTCAACTCTTGGCTGTGGACTTTAACCTAAGATTGGATTTTTATTCCCATCACTAGGGCAACACTATAAAAGAAGAGAGTAATTCCAGACTATGAATATCATAGCGAAACGTATTTACCTACGCTCTCTTGTTCATGAGAGGAGGATACTAGCGGATGGAGGGAAGGTTTCGTAGATGTAGCGTTTAGGGAGTGTGAACAGATTAGTATTTTGTAAGACCAAAAGACTAGCAGTGACCTTTTGGAATCAATATCAAAACCCAGAGTAATACGTTGCATGAAGAGCTAGCTAGTGAGTATGACGTAATATCTGTGTGTTTTGTATTTACTTTGAATGCCCAAAGCACGCCACACTGATTCCAGGCGAAAAGTGATTAGAATGCCTGATTGTCACGCAAGCAGTAAGACATACTGTGGTCACATTCTCTGATAAACGATTGCACTGTTCGTGTTTCGGGGCGGGCAATATAGGCGACTGTAGTCAAATATATTGCCTAAAGTTTCTGCAATACATGGCTAAACTTTTACGAGTGGATTGATTGATACTGGATGGGGGTAACCAAAATCTCCTCGGAATTCGACAACTGTCATTACCTGTGAAACTGTCTCATTTTTTAGGCTGGTGTGAAAAAACCTAATTTTGAGAAAGGGCAATGTCACTTTATCAATCAACAATGCCGCTGAAAAATTCTGCAAAATATTCTCAAAACTACAATTTTGCTGCGTGCTTCGCGCGCATCTATTTTTTTTAACTTTGTAAAGAACTGCCTTATTGGGAGATAATGATCCACAGATACCGTTTAAACATCTATTTTTAACAGCTATGGGGGATTAATCTCCCTTTAATACAATTCCCACATGGATTATCTTTTTGTCAGATTTTTATGCTCTAAAACTGAAGAAATTGCGATTTTCCTTGCCATCTTCAATGCGTATCCAGTAAATGTGAGGATAATTATAAATAGTTTCACTCTCACAGGCTATCGTCCGTTTATTTTAAATTTACTGGTGCCTTAAAATTTGCAAGGGGAACTTTGCTCCTCTGAATCATAGTCGATGTGGAGCTACTACTTGCACGAAATTTTCATAGATATAACGGCAGAATTTTCTAATCGCTTTTACGCTTGCACCAAGGGTGGCATAGGCGGGATTACGGGGGTCAAGAGGGGGTACTTGCCCCCACTTTTTTTCCAGAGCTTAAAAATAAAATAATAAAAAAATGAGCAAAAGTAATGGAGACCAGAGAAATTACAAGAGAATTTCAATAGCCTACTATGATTAAATTTTGCAATGTTTAATGAAGGAAAATATTAATATCAAAAACTATAAAACTGCGAGGAATTTTTTTCTCTGCGCGCTTCACGCGCACCTTCAGAGAAAACTGACTAATACACTTGAAAATTTTGTCTACCACCGTAAAATTTCTTTCGTCCTACGCCCCACACTGTTGTGACTTGAAACTCTCAAATGAGAGTGTACGTCATAAAATGCACCATGGTCCTTGCAAAGTCTCAAACCCTACCCATGTATAGGGAATCGCAATTCTCGAAAAAAAAAGAAAAAAGAAAAAAATCGGCGTGCTTCGCATGAGCCTTATATAAACCGATGTCTCATCAGTACTGTTGTACTGCTGTGAGCCGGAAAACTTTTGCCTCAATATTACTTCCTGTAGGACAGCTTGACTAAATTACCATTTCCAAAACCCTCGCGACCTCTCGCTGTTTACTTCCCTCACCAACTACCACCATCCCCAGCAAATTGACTGACGGCTACTATCTTAAATTTGCGGTCATCATATGAAATCTATTTCATTAGCATTTCAAATTACACCTTGTGGAAGCAGGATTTTCTGAAGAAATGGTCCAGAATGGCAGAACAAGCCTTCAAATTTAAGAAAGATTTCTTCGGGAGGATCCTCACTCCCCAGCCTCCGGCTTCGCCTTCGGCGATGGCGGTTGAAGGCTTCGCCGGCCACAACTTCACAAGATGCATCCTTAAATAGAAATTACTTTCCTGGCACTTTAACTGCCGATGCCCTTGACAATTTCCATGTAAAAACTACCCACAAAAGATTTCATTGACTTCTTTAAGTATCACATAGTCTATAACCTTCAAAATCGACACTGCCTTATTTTTCACACTAATAAAATAGTTGAGGGACACTTGTCCCAGACCATCGAGAAAATGAAACATAAAAGCCTCCATGGAGCATGATATAGGTTTCCATATCCTGTTCTATGGAAAGAACAGGCACTTGGGGAAAGTAGGAAGATTTTTATGCAATAAAAATACTGCATTAAAGCTAAAGAAGAACAATAGGTTACAATTAAATGTCTCAAACGCTGCCTCAATTCTGTTTTCATTTGCGCGCTTATCGCGCGCCCGTTTTAAATATTGCTTCGGGGTTTCGGGGCTACTTCCTGTAGAACATTCTGCTTGTCATAGCTTCTTACAAACTCTTCTACGTTATTACCATTGAAACCATCAATGTCCCCGTGGCCGTACACAGCTTAGAGGAAGTTCCCCTCCCCCAGAAATTTCCAAAGCAAAATTTTTATCACCATCGTGTGTAAATTTACTGACTTTGTTTAGATGCAAGTTTTCAGGCACGGAAAGTGTCATTTCTTGTACCGTAATAAGGGAAAGGCGCTTAGCAAAGGGGCAGGGCAAGAGCCCTCTCCTTGAGGATAGATTTCTTGCTTAGCATTTCTATTACTCATATCACTATAAAGTATGAAAAATATTATTTTTTCAGCGCGCTTCGCGCGCACCCATTCTGAATACTAGATCTCCCATTCTTAAAATTTTTAAATTATTGTTCCTAAGGCCCGGGAAACCCTCAGAATAATCCATTTTCCCCTACTTTCTCAAGCCCTTAGCATTATCGATCCCATCTGACTGTTAGTAACATGGAGTAAGAATAGAATTGAAAAAAAAAAGCCAAACTGTGATTTTTGTGGTATGTTAACTGATCACCGTATGTCATTTGAAGTTGAGGGTAAAATGCATCATTTTAAATGCCTACAATTCCGTAAATACCCCAGAGCTTCCGGGGGCTTCGCCCCCTGAACCCCCATCGGGGCTATGCCCCCGGTCCCCGCCAGGGGCCCTAAGGCGGGCCCCTGGACTCCACGCCGTAAGGCGGAGCGCTTCGCGCTCCCGCGGGGCCTTCGGCGCCGTTTGACAGTCCATCTGGCTGACAGTCCACATGACAATCCAACTGGCTTTGTCCCCCCACTTTCAAACATCAGACATCAAATCCCGCCCCCCCCCCCCGAGGGGTGATCTCAGCGGGCATTCGCCACCTTTTTTATTTATTGCTGAAGAAGCTGCATGAACTATGTTTTTCATAATTACAATTTAAGGCACCCCGGCCCCAGTAAAACACAACCAAGGGTTGCTTTTTCATAATTTTCCCGGCTAGACCGGGTTAGCAGCCGTAGATGCACCTTTGATCGCTTCCCCTCAGTGTGGCATCCCTGCAAGGTATAGTTGTCTCAACGTTAATTCCTATTGGACAGCATGAGTGGATTTATTTTTAATGCAAACCTTAACATGATCCACCGTCCCCACCCACCCGCATCTCCCGAATCAGTCAATCGTTAGTGCGAGTAAGGCTAACACAAAATATTCAATTTGTGATTTCCATTTTTGTGGTCTGCTTAGTGCGCATTCATTGACATTAAGGGATGTTTAAATGATTCATTCGAATGGCCAAATTTCTGTAAGTACGGTACCCCAAAGCCTCTGGGGGTTTTCGTCCGCCTCTTGGACCCCACCTGAGCATTGTCCCTGGACCCCACCAGGGGTCCGGCGGTGATCCCATGGGGCCCAACGTCCACAGGGGAGCTCGTCGCATCATCACGACGCCTCGACCGTCCTTCATTTTGTTGTACCCTTCCGATGGAACTTTGTGGCCCCCAGTACCGCCCCTTCACGTCAAAAACACTGCCCATACTGCATGGCGACACAAGCATGGGAGCGTCAAACGACAAACTGCGATGTCAAATTTGCGTTGCAGGACAGGGTGCGTTTTCCTGCTATCTAATGCGTTTTGAATGTCAAATTTTCTCACCTCAAACCTTGGTGGTCCTGAGGTCGGCTTAAATGCCGCACCGCCCGTACGTCTCCCTATTAATTAGAGAAGCACCACACAAATTTAGGATCCCTAGAGTCGGAGATTTACCGTGGTACGGAGTAGGTTTCCACCGTTAACGTAGTACACGGTCCTGCTCAAGGACTAGCCGTGTCATGCCCACTATAAGACAAAGTGCGAAAAATTGCACACTCGTACAGCGGAGCGCACAAGCTGCGCATTACTCAGCAGTCTATAAACGAAAAGACATTCATATGTGATCCGTGTCCGCGTCCTCGTGAGTATCCGTGTCCGTGTCCGTGTCCGTGCGGAATCGCTCACATAGAAAAACATTACGAGCCACCCATTCATGCGTTCCGTGTCCGCATCCGAGAGGTATCAAGTCAAGGAGCGATTTTTCACAGACACTGATGCGTGATATGAATGACTTTCACATTGGATCGTACTTTACCACAGACCAGCACGATGTCGAAACGCAAGTTGGTGAGGTTGACAGAGCAAATTACACGTGAAAAGCTAATAGAAATGGTGAAAAACAATCCGGCTATATACGACGCTACATTGCCCCATCACATGGACGCCGTATTCATTGGCAACTCGTGGAAGTTTATTGCTAAGGAGTTGAACAGTAGCACAGGCGTTCGGAGCACTATACAAGGGCGTAACCAGACCAGACTGTCCGGGGGGGGGGGGGGTAGCAAGACTCAAGAGGTTTCCCTGAAAATTTCCGATTCTGCCGGTACTTGTTGAGCTGAAGTAAACTGTGGCAGTCTCAGACTGCCAGTCTGTGGGTGTCTTAGGGCCTTATGGGAAGTGTTCTGAACGCCCCACCACCACCACCTGAAAAGAATTGTGAATTTTTACATCCTAAATGCATGCAAAAATATATGTAATATGGTGAACACGGCATCATGGTGTCTTAGTTCAGGCAAAATGAAAAATTTGCACAAACTCAGATATAACAATGCAAATGTCAACATGACAAACATATCAAAATAAATATTTTTCTAAACCGTGAAGTTACACACTTAATGTTCTTACACGTGATAGGTCCCCTCGCAGGACATTGGAAATTCTTAAATGTGGACTATATGTGGACTTAAAGACGGATTTGCATCACCCCAAGTATGACTTTTAGTTGGGGGTAAGCAAAAGTCTCAGTTGGTGACTACTCTTTGGTTGACATCAGAGTTACAAAATTCAAAAGATGCAGAGTAGCTCATATTACACAGCATGCACATAGAATGTTTTGATTGCACATGCTCACCAGAACTATGTTTGTGTCTGCACAAGGAGAAGCAGTAAAGACAGTTATGGGCGGGGCTTACCACCAAGTAAAAGTTATTCTTGGGGTGATGCAAATCCCTCTTTAAGTTCTATTCGTCGGGTGTTCATTTGACTAAATGTGTCGATGACTGGATCAAAGTCAATACTCTCAGCAAAGTCGCGTTCTATACTGAGGAGAGCAAGAGAAGAAAGTCTTTCATCCGACATAGTAGACCGCAGATAATTTTTTGTAACTTTAAGCGACTAAATGAACGTGCACTCGTTGCAGAGGACACTGCAATAGTGCCTAATATTCTATACAGAGTTGTCAATACAGGATAGGCATTGTATATATCCCATTTTTTTTTATCAACTGCAACATTTCACAAGCAGGCTTGGGAGGGTTGTCATTTAATTCTGGTGTGTTTTTATAGAATGTACAAAACTGATCAAATTGAGCCTTTGTGAGGTTGTCATCTATATCGTCTTCGTATACATGGATGCAAGGTGGTAAAATACCTCGGTATCACCAAAATGTTGCCCATGCATAAAGCATTTGAAGGGGATCACAGACGTTTGAAAATCTTCAAAAGGTGAATGTAATTCACCAACAAGAATATCGTAAGTTTGGCAAAACACAGTCACCCTAAATCTTGCAACTGGGTCAGTAATTGGCTCATCACCTGCCTGCTCACCAGACATTCGTTTGCGTCTTGGTACTCTGCGACTCTGTTGATACACCTTCTTCACGTGCTGTTTCACGTGCTTTACTAAGTATGTCATTAAAGGTTTCATTGGATCTCTGCTTCTGCAGACACTCTGGGTCTGATGATATCATAGAACTAGCCGTGACAAGATCCATTGTTTCTTTCTGTAAGTATTCAGAAGACTTTGTACTTCGCTCATAATTTGTCCACAATTCAATCATAACTAGGCACTCCAATTTATTAAAATATTCAAGCAACCCTTTTGCATCTGCATTACTATAGGCAGATCTTTCGTCATTTACAATGTTTTCCAGAGCTAATAAGAGTGCAGGGTACAGTTCCTTCACAGCTTTAAGCGCTTCGTACCGACAGTACCAACAAGTTTCACTTTGTGTCTGCAGTTTTTTGTCTTTCATTTTTAGCTCCTTTATTGCATTTTCCCTTTCTTAACTTCATCTTTCCTTTCTCTTTTTTCCTCCTTTCTTTTCTTTTCCTTCTTCCTTTCCCCCTTCTCCTCTTCTTTTTCCCTTTCTCCTGTTTTTCTTTTCCTTTCTTTCCTTTTCCTTCTTTTTCTCTTCTTCCTTCTCTTTCTCTTCTTCCCTCTTTCCCTCTTTCCCTCTTTTTCCTTTCTTTTCTTCCCTTTTTCCCCTTCCCGTTTTTTGCTCCCCTTCCCGCTTTTTTGTGTGTGTGGGGGGGGGGGCAAGTCGCCCTCGGCCACCCCACCGGTTACGCCACTGTTTGCATGTCTCTTGGTTTACCATTTCTTTGTCAATATAAGGTAAATTGTATAATCCCTGACGTTTATGGGAACCAAAATTTAAACAAAACATGACCACACTGCGTGCAAAATCACACATGGTGCACCTTCGGTACACTTTTGACACTCCTGGATATCAGTCGGGGGAATCACAGGTTGTGTCCCCTACCTTCGAAATCCTGCACACGCCACTGGTCAGTGTCTGTCTTATGTGGATTTCGATCATAATCTACTTCTAGGTTCGTCTCAATACATGGCCGGAAAAACTGGAAACGCCCAGTTAAAAGGCTCTCTAATCTCACCCCAGATAGTAACAATTCTCTCTACTAAGTTAACTTCTAGCCCCTCCTCCAGTTAAAGCCTCCTGTCTAGTACACCTCTACTCTGAGACCGAGCCACAATAGCCTGCGGTGAGTTGCTTGCAGCAAGATTGTCAAACACTGTGCGTGACCTTAATTGGGAACACAACTGACTGTACAAGTCATTGTTAATCAACCAGAGTGAGAATGTGTTCTTTGTCAATCAACGCGCAGTTATCAACTGTATTTAGCACACTAGGACTAGGCCTGTTCCTAGATATGTTTGGGCAGAGAGTTGCTATAGCAACTCCCTGGTTCGGGGGATGCCATATCCCCTGTAGGGCTTCGAAGCCCGCCAGAACGGATAGAATAGCTATACTTTGCGGAATTTTGGGGAAGGTATAAGTTTTGGCTGATTTGGGGGACCATGACCCCGTTGTCCCATTGACCCTTCCCTTGGGCTAGGTTTTGCCAGTGCTTCCTGATCTGATCAATTTTCAAAAGGGTATAGATTTTCGATTTTTAAACCAGCACTCTGTAAGTTTAGTACATTATGTGCCATCCCTGAACAGTAAGAAAAAATCAAAGCTAAACACAAAGGGGACGTGAGAAATATAATGTCATAAACTTAACCTGACTTTAATGTATTGAATCAGGCCTAATCCATGTTACATGAAACTGAGCCAAAGCTATTTTTCTGCAGGTGCAATGCGCATCAGTCATCGATCTGGCAGTCTGTTACGGACCTTATTGATGAAAACACAAATAACTGGTTTTCGTCCATGAAAAGAGGGAGGAAGGATACTTCTTCCCCCACATTTTTAGATGGGTAGGTTTTAGCCCCCAGGTTTCCCCGCTGTTCCTACGCCTATGGTCGGGTACATGGTATCATTGGAAACATTGTCTTTCCAATTGAGGACAACAAAAAGCTACATCTTATTATCTCCGACCAGGGAGGTACTAGGACACCTCCCTGCTCCGACTTAACAGCCACTTGCTAGAGGTTCCATACGTGACCCGGCGTCAGTCCTTTAACAGGAAAGAGTGATTACTGTAGCTGGAACGCTTCTGCGTGACGGGGCCGGCGAGGGAAAATTTCGCTTTGCCGTCCTAAAATATAGGTTTGTTTGTAGAGTTTGTCGATGCACAAATAGAGTTCATTGTATTGTGCGCCGCCCATACCTGAGCAAAGGCACATAGCAGGGTTTATTCAGATGGGGGGATCGAGGGGGATTTTCAGATAGCACAAATCATTGTCGAGGTAGTGCCGGACCGCACTGGCAAGTCTCTCTCAAAGGGCGTGAGGTTTCGAGGGCTCGTCTCGGTGTATCCCATCGTAATGAAGATTGCAGGTCAGGGGGGAGAAAGTCATGTCGCAACTTTTTTCCCAAGAAACAGTTGCTACTGCCAGCTACGAACTGTCCCTTCCCCCAGTGGTTAAGCGCCTGCTGAGTACCAGTTGAAAATGACCCTTGATGAAATGATGATTCTTGCACTCGTTTCACATATAGACCGCATAGCCTAAGTTCAAATTTTTAATATTCACCATCAACGATAACAGACCAAGAATGACGGCGTTCCAAGAACTCGCTGCAGCTGGTTATACCTTTTCGCGGGACTTCCCCTGTATGGTGCGCTTGCGAAAGCTTATCCGTACTTTTACACCATAGCTTTATGAGCATCCGTAGAGTTATGTAACATGTAAACATTTGCAGCCTGAACTTTGAGCATGGAAATGTCACCAGCTGGCCCGGCGCTACTCAATGTGCATTGTCCCACTTAATGTAGTAAATCGGCAATCGATATTAATAATATGCAGTTGCCGCGCACGCTAACCGGGTGGATGACAGTGCAAAACCGGCAACGGTGACTGTCATTTATGAATCCGTCTAGAAAGTACCGACGAAATATGCTAAAATTTTGCTTCATTCCTTATTTTCACTCGTAATAAATCCAAGCAGAAGACGACTAACATACAGAAAAGACGTTTATCGAGGTGAGATTTCTTGTTTCGTGAGCAAAATAGGTAGCCTAAGGCTAACAAGAGTTGGATTTCCTTGGTAAGCCCTACATATTACATTATGAAACTTGCCCACGTCAAATTCGGCTGACAGTACGTAGCTAGGCCTGGCCGAGGCCTAAGGCTTAATTCGGCATTTCTATTACGACTTCATGCTAGCCTAAATCAAGAGTTTGTGTGGTTAACTCGTAAAGATGTTTGTTCTGAAGTAGGCCTAACCGGTGCATGCTGCCTCCATTTGGGACCCTCACCAACAAGGGGATATAGACCGTCTGGAAAAAGTCCAACGCAGAGCTGCCAGATTGATTAGTGGTAACTATACATCCAGAGAGGAAGGCTTTATGACTGACCTTGGAACTTGGAACTTCCACTACTAAAGAATCGTAGGAAAGTCGACAGGGTATGTTATATGTATAGAATTTTGAATAGCCAGCTACCAGCTGTCCCACGTGACCACTACCTTACAGACCTTCCAGCAAAAAGAAGGGTCAAACCTAAGCAATACAAAGATTCCACTTTTTTTAACATAACTGAAAATCAGAATAGTAATAACAATAAAGCCCTTAAATACATGAACCCCTCAATATAGGGCTTCTTTCTTCCCATCGACCATACTTGATTGGAATAAGCTAACTGATGAGGAAAGTAACGCACAGACCCTGAACATATTCAGGTGTCGTCTGACATTTTGCTAAAGCTCCCTCTCTCTCATTCCGTTGCGTTTATGCCCTGTGGGTTCCTGCGATGTACTGACGATGATGATGATGATTTATAATAAAGAAATACATTAGGCCTACTGGTTTAACTTTGTTCATTGATTCTACTCACATTACAGTAGGCTATGACTTTAGCATCAGAATAAGCTTAGTGTAGCCAAACTGTACTCAATATTGGTTGACAGAGCTCAGCGTATTTAATGGCCCCAGCAGTGATTCATGTTGTGGTAGCAGTATTGGTTGTGCTAGGCTATGGGTTACAGGATAAAATCATGATATTGACTTGGGTATCTATAGGTGCTTAGTTAGTTCTCATGTAGACCTCCACTGTTTCCTGAACTAGGCCTAGCTTATGAAGTAGACCTACCCCATTTTTGATCCTTTTGTGGATTGCACATGATCGTGAGGGAAACCCATGACAGCATGTGTTGCTGCAGTGATTGTTGCTGTAGTGAACTGTACCTTATATGTATGCGGGTGTATGAATCTAACCATAGCATTTGCTTGAAATGTCACAATTGAACAACACTGTGTGCTATTGCCAGTGTACTGTGATTGTTCTAGCAACAAGATTTAGCAGCTTGTTAGAATCTCGAAACAATGAAACAGGATTTCTTGTATAAATCATTGCATTTGGACATGTTTAGGACACTTAATTTGCAAGTACCGTTAACATAAAGATTTTTTGAACATGTATTGGTACAAAACAATTTAAGTGACAGCTAGCGTCCTGAGTAAATTTGATTTTGAAAATATCGAGACCAGTTAAGCGTTAATGATGAGGTAGCCCAATTTTTTAATGGCATATATTGCTGACCAAGCTATGGGAAGCCACAAAGTGACCCAAATACCCAGTCAGCAGACTGCACACTAGATATATACAGTAGGCCTACTTATGTTACATCTTGTTCGCAACTTGCAAGAGGCTCAGTTTCTCTGTGAGTGGTGTCGTTCAACTCCCTTTTTGTAGACTTTGATTGGATTGGAAACACACCATTGTGTAAAAGGTAGGAATACAATAAGGAGGAATAATTCTTTGTTTGAACATTCAGTGGTAGGATATGTCCCATTTTAAGTTTGCAGATTTGTTATTTGTAGGTTGTGAATTTATTGTTGTTAAGTCATTTCTTTTAGAAAGTTATGTAATAAGACCTATTTTGTTACTCTGATGTGGTTTTCCATGGGATTTAGGGAGTGTTTATTTGGTTGCAACAGATTATTTCTTTCCTGTTGGTCTTAATTGGTTCCACTTCTATTCTTCTGTCACTGTTCGAGTACACCCATGCATACTGAAGTATCCTGTTACAATAGATTGGTGCATTTTCCACCAGCAATGTAATTGCAGCAACATTAACTGGGAAAAAAGTGACTAATTTTACTTCAGATCAGAGTTGTTGTAGTATTTAGTACTGGTATGTTGTCCATACTAGGCAGCCTGTCAGGCAAACCCAGGACTGCCCATTTGCACCAGCACCAATGTTCAATGAAAACCCAGCCATCTAGGACCTCATGGTGCTGATGCACTTGTCAATAGCATGACACATCCCATTAAGCCCTGGCATGGTCAGTATCATTGTTCACAAAGTTGTGGAAGAAACTAGTACATTTATGTACCCCCTCAATCAATTCTTTGACTGATAACTTAATGAAATTTGACACACCCCTTAAGCATAAGTAGGCACGTAAAGTTGGCAGATCTCATGTGTGTGTTAGTCACCAAATTGACTGACAAATGTCATGTTTGTTCCTGTGGAGCAATGCTTAAGGTTGACATTGCTGTAAAAAAGGTAACAAGTTTATTTAACGCACAGTGACTCACCCATTGTCACTCCATTGATTGACAATATTAGTACAGTGGTAGACATGTGGGTCACATTGTCATTGGGCAGTGAGCCATATAAACTTACTTACTATAGTAGAACTTGTTTGTTGGATTAATGTTTTCCTGACAGGTAGAAAGCAAAAGGTAATTTTGGAAGGTTGTTCTTCTACAGATCTTCCTGTGGACTCTGGTGTACTTTACCCTAGCTAGGGCATAGTCCTAGGACCCAATACCTACTTTAAATGTGTACCACCTACCTGATAACTTGAAAATGACCACTTGGCTGTTTGCTGATAATTGCCTTATGTACAACAGTACAATACTATATAAGCTTTGGTCTGAAGGCCCTACAGATAAGACCCTGATCTTTTAAATGTATGGTAAAGTAAGTGGCAGATGCGTTAATCCCAGCAAATGCTATGTCATGCACATATCATCTGCAAGAATGATAATTCCACATAATTATCCCTGCAAATGCTATGTCATGTACATATCATCTGCAAGAATGATAATTCCCCATAATTATTAGCTAGGTGGGCACACTGTACAAACTGTCCATTCCCACCCTTACCTTGGCATCCATTTCCAAGATAATATCATTATGAAGTGGGATACATACAGTAAGTTGCTCATGTAAATCTAAAGCCAGTGGGGTTTTTGGCATCTTCATATATCAGTCTTCATTCAGACTTCATTTAGACTATGCTTCATCAGTATGGGACCCATACGCCATGAAGCTTTATAGCCACTTGAGCAAATCCAAGAAAAGCTGCCAAATTCATGAAACTTAAAGCTGAAGGAACAGTCACTTCACTCCTTGGAGACGGAGGTTGGCTAATACTGCAAAGCAGAAGATTGGCATCTACATTGACCTTGATGTATAAAGGGAACCCATGATATTATAGATTTACTTAGGGACTAACTCAAGTGGCCAGGCAAGACCTCTGGAGAAAGAGCATTTTCATCACCTGACATGTTGTGATATAATATAAGTTCTCTTAATACTTCCCAAGAACAATGAGGGGAACAAACTATCAGAAGGGACTGTATTAAAATGCAGGCAGTATGAACACTTTTAAGGAGCACCTCTATTTTTGATTAGCACCCTCTGCACACCTGGCATGCTCTTGCCTTGCCTGTAATTGAGCAGAAGCAGAAGTACATTTGACTGACTATGCCTGGGATTAGTTGGGTGCTTCATTCAATTGGCAGGTGTATAACTTCACTACTAAATGAAAATCATAAGTAATCTTTAAGGAACCTTAGATGAAAATCTTTGCTATGTAGTATGCTGAAAGAGCCTAGATACATTATTTACACAAAAACTTTCCGTTTACATTCTGTATGTGGCAGTCTCTAACAACTACCCTATGTCACTTGCTTTTCAGATTGTTTCCAGACCCTACAGGTACTTCTTCTTTCAGCTAGAGACAGTTACAGTACCCCACAGTAACCTAAAGTTCATTAATTTGATTCTCATATCCTAAAGTGAACCTTTTGAGCTGGCAGTGTTTAGAGCAAAGTTTAGGGTCAGAAGTTGGTACAACTGGTGGGAGAAACACATCAAGACCTCAGGGATGATGGCTGAAGCAGTAGTAAATGATACTACCTGGTAAGAACTTCAGGATGAATCCAAATTTGATCTTAACTGTTGATTTGGTCAGTCAAATGACATTATGTTATATACCTTACAAGCCACGTTAGGCATCTACACCTCTGTTCTGGTCACTCTGTGTCATAAAATAATTGCCCGTGAAGGCAGAATATGGCTTAGGACAGTTAAACTACAAATCTGTAGAGATGTTGGCAAAAAAAAAAAAATAAATAAATAAATAAAATAAAATAAATAAACAAATAAAAGTAAATATTTCAGCCCTCAAAGTTGTGAGGTTTAATTCCATGATGGTCTTTCTTCAGTATTGATAGTGTAAAACTGAAAGTTCTCTTGTTATTTTTTTTGTAAGTTGCTGGCTTTTGTCCATATGCCTAATGTTTAAATGGCTCACTTGCCATCTCCCCCTAGACATAAAAAAAAAAAAAAAAAAAAATCAGGGAATAAAAAAAGTCTTAGAGTTGTGAAAGGAAACTATGTAGGTAATGCAAGGCTTGTTGCATAATTTATTCACTCAGATGCTGTGAAACTATTCATCCTTTGATACCATCTTTTCCTTTCCTCTGTAGAATTAGAATTTCAGACTACTCTTCAACAAGTCATTATTGTAGTGTTGTACAGTACCGTATCAGTAATCAGATAATTGCACATTTTTCTCCATTTACAGTCTGGAAGAACATGAAGGTGGTTGGAGTTTTGGTTGGAGGCCCACATCTATGTCACTTCTTGCAAAGGCAGAGAAAAAGATTTTAAGTGGTAAGATGGAGTGTTGTATGAAACTGGCACCAAAAGTTACATTCAGTACTGCACAATTTACACAAAGTTTTATGTTCCTGCTGTGTGAAGAATCTAACATTTTTTACATAATGTGCCTAGAGATGATAAACAGATATTTCCTGCAAATCGCTTCATTTTAAAAACTGTTTCATGGACACCAGTTGATGAATGGACCATGTACATATTCACTGGAATTACATTGTATTAAACTTACATAACACTGCCAATGGAAACTGTGGGATAAAGTACAGTTTTTTACAGGTCAGGACTTATGTCAAGGGACACACATGTTAAAGATCTGTTTTAGTACCCTGTAAAATTTCCTTGAATTTCCTGAAGGTTTTGATAAATGCATGAAATAGGTTAAATTTGTTGTTTCGCCTTTAAGGTAGATTTTTTAGTTACATGTAACACACAGGTAGGAATATGGGTGGAAAAGGGAGAGGGAGAACTTGTCTCCAACTTTTTCCCTCACTTTTGAAAAAATTAAAAAAATATTTAAATTAAGAAAAGGAAAGCATAGAAATTAAGAGGAAATTAAAATATGATCTGACATGTGTGGTATGTAAGATGATGGATAGAGTGGATGAAATAACCATGCATGACACTTTATTGGTGGATTGGCAAACCAAACTTATATTTTAAGAAGATTAATCCATGATGAAACTGAATCTGTATTACAACAGCAGATGAATGGGACAACAAAAGGAGTATCTTTTAAGTAAATGTTATGTGTACTTCTCACCATATCTGTATGAGGAGGGGTGTTGGGGAGCTGCAGCCCCCTTGCCCCCATTATACAAGCAGACAATGTGTATTTTTGAGGAGAGGGGCACACTCCTTTTCAGCAAATTGTGATAGCAAAATCAATACAGTTTTGGGCAAATGTGCTCAGTTCCCTTTCCCATCCACCCTCCCTAACTGAAAGATGTGCGGTGTACTTTTATGATTCTAATCATTCTTGTTTTTATTTCAGCCTTAGATGTTCCATACACTGCAGATTATGTGAAGATTAATGAAGAGGACAAAATATGGACGGTTAAAATAAACCCATCAAATTCCAACAAGACCCCCCTAGTATTGATGCATGGCTTTGGTGCAGGGTTAGCTTTCTGGATTTTAAATTTCAAAGCCTTGTCTAAAGATCGGCCTGTCTATGCTATAGATACTCTAGGTTTTGGTCGCAGCTCTCGTCGTATGTTACCCTACAATGCAGAGGATGCGGAGAATGCCTTTGTAGATTCTATTGAGGAATGGAGGAAAGCCATGAATTTGAATAAAATGGTACTTTTAGGCCACAGTTTTGGAGGATATTTGGCATATGCATATGGAATAAAATATCCTGAAAGATTAAAGCACCTAATCCTTGCTGACCCATGGGGATTTCCAAATGAACCAGAAGACAGGGAAAAAATGCAGCAGTCGATGCCCATTTGGGTGAAAGGGCTTGCCATATTTTTTATGTCTTTCAATCCTCTAGCTGGCATCAGAGCAGCAGGTCCATTTGGTAAGACATTTTAGTTGTAGTTAAGCTAGTACCAGGGTTTATCTCATGTTTGCTGTATACAGTATGTACTCAGGTTAATCGTCAAGACTTAATCAAATTTGTTTCAATTGATTTTTTATCAATATGTTTATAAATGGCATAGACAGAAGTGATTATTTCAATGATTCATCGTTTAAGGTCTGCAGTTTTCAACTTTCTCATAGTTCTGTTCAATGGATGTTGTATTTTGATCCTATTAGAAAAGCTTGAAAGGAAGCTGAATATATTTGGCTAACTTTTCATTTTATTTCTTTTAGGACCATTTGTTGTGAGGAGAATCAGGAAAGATATCCAGTATAAATTCCGAGATCTATTTGATGATGACAGAATAATGAACTACATATACCACTGTAATGCCCAGCGACCAGCAAGGTATCCAACTAGTGGACCATTCTTCTTTAATGTACAGTTTTTCCAATTTTTAAGCTAGCTATAAAAGTCCCTCTCTTGTATCAGATGGTAGCAGTGTTGTCAAGGTCACACTTCCTAAGGGTGAGATCACACCCATGATTAGGCCAAGGCTCCACCCTTTAAGATTTAGGTGGAGGTAGGTATTAAATAATGATGAGAATCACAATGCAATACATTTTAACCTGACCATTTTAGTTTGTTCATGTTTCCTATTACATACCTTGCTTTAATACCGTATGGACAGGCATGGTAAGGCACACTTTAAAGACTCATTTGCCACAAAAGAATGATTCTTGTAGGAAAAGTTGTGCCTTTGTTCATGAGATCTTGGAGAAATTATGAAATGTCAAACAGTTGACCTCAGGTCAGCATTAGCTAAATTTCAGAGGCTAAAGATTACGAGGTTAAGGAATTACCTCAAAGGCCAAATTCTGCAAACATCAGTCTTGATCTGGGCTTTTCTTATCTTACAACCAAGCCGTCATTTCGCTGAACAAATTGCATTGCTATCTTTATCGGTTGGTCATTATGTCCAGAGAAGGGTAATAAAGATACCTATTTTCTCCTTTATTTTCGCAGTATAGATGTGTTATCAACCTTGTCCATTATGCACCCAAACCTTGATCTTTTTGCCCCTCCATGACACTTTCAATACCCTACAATTGTGCCATATTTCAAAGACATTGCATTAGTTTTCTGAAATTCTGCTTTTGTCCAAAATTAATGTCGGTATGTTGGAGGGTCAAAAGACATTTGGAAGAGATGGTGAGGATGTTAAATAGTTCACAAAGTGCTTAAAAATTGTCAGCAAAAACATTGATAGTAAAATTCCCCAACCTACCTTCTGCCATGAAGTGTCTTCCTGCAATTCCAGTAGAGTATGTCAGTGTAAGACATAAAATAATAATATGTCATTGCCAAAGGCTTCTAAAACTATGCACCCATCCAGAATTTTCACATCAAGTTTGAAAGGAGATATTGAAGAGTAATTGGACAAGAGTTTCCATCACATACATGAACACAGAATATGTAATGCTACACAAGTAGAAGTGAAAGTTATACATTCTGAAAATCACTTTAAAACAATTTTTGTCATTCTGTATTCACAGTGGAGAGACAGCCTTTAAAACAATGTCAACTTTTGGGGCCTGGGCGCAACGTCCAATGTTGGATAGGGTCCATCTTCTGAATCCACATGTACCCTTGGACATGATCTATGGAACGAAGACATGGATGGACCTTTCTATGGGAAAGAAAGTCTTTAACATCAGAAAAGATTCTCACGTTAAAACTCATGTAAGCTTGTTTCATTGAGTTTAATGTCTTATGATTAATGCCTATGACCACCAGTCATGCACACCAGAGGCATAGTCCTGCATGACTCAAGTGTGAAAAGAAAAAATACGTATTAAAGATCACCACATTTTTGGCAAATATCCCAAAATAACTTCCTGCCCTCTGACCTTCACTCCTAGTTATGAAGAAATGCCTTGAAGCAGACCCCTGAACCCCAAACCTATATGAAGGGCTTTGTGGTGCCTCTGTCCTAAGCTTTGCAGTGTCTCTATTATCATTTGGCTATTGTGATTTGAAACCCCACCCCAGACCAAATTCTGGCTACATGAATATTTACAACTGAATGTTAGAGTGAAACTGTTATATGATATTGTGTTTGATGAGTTACATCTGTAAACCACATGAATGGGTCGGCACAGACAGATGCCAGAGTACTGGATTTGTAAGCCACTCCAGGGAAAAGACTCTTTGCAAACTATGCCCCCCATCCCCAAAAACTTACAGTTTGCAATCAGTAGCAAATACAAATAAGGTAATTTATCAAATTCAAAATATCAAAATCAGCATTAGGTTAATATGAAAATGAATCTATATTGTTAGTTATATATATAACCATCACCCATGGTACATACTGTTAGGCTTGAGACTGTTGTGTTAAACTAACTATACTACCTTTGTCAGTTTAAAGACATCATCTAATTGCATACAGTTAAAGGTTTTTGCTTACAGTGGGATTACACCTGCATGACTTTTCTCAAACATTATAAGCCAGTTTTGTGCAGTGTTTATCATTTTGACTCCAGGACTTCAAAGTTCCAAGGATTGTTTTTTGCCTTTTGTATTTCACATTTGACCATATACTTGATGAATACTTTGTCAAAATCAAGTTGCTTATGTTTGACACATCATTCGATTGTTTAACTTCACATCACTGAGTTGTGGAGACTTACCATTCTTTTTTTGAATAGTTGGTAATCAACAATTCTTTTTAATACCATTTTCTTGATTGTTTTTCTTTCTTTTATTCTTCTGCAGTTTGTTAAAGGGGCTGGGCATCATGTCTATGCCGACAGAGCAGACAACTTCAATGATGTTGTGAACAAGATTTGCAAGGACATTGATAGCAATAGTGAGGATTTATCTACAGCTGTTTGATGATATCCCTTCCTGTGTGAATATATTTATGATTCTGACTTCTGGTCTACTCAGGTTTTCATGTTGAAATACACATGTCAACTGTGCCAAGAAGAGACATACAGGATTACCCTGCTGGAGCATGTCATCTAAAAGTATAGGTACAGAGTTCAGACTGGCAGGAATGAGTATTACTTTCAACTGGATAAGTTGTCTACAAAGCTATTAGGGAAGGGTGCTGAACCCTATCCAGTGATTCTGTGCTACATCTACTGGAGGAGACTCCAGATATGATGTAAAGCATCTTCTAAAAGCGATTATTGAGTGCTTTGCTTTGTGTCTGTCTCCAGCAGGTATGGCTTGTAGTATTTCATGTTCCGGGCATAATTGCTCGTCAAGGACATGAAAGTTGGTGGGCCATTGTGTTTGCTAGGAGTATATTCTACCAGTCAAGTACACAGGATTAGATGGATCATAAATAACTCTCCGATCTTCCAAAACTAACTCTAAATAAAGATGTTTGTTTGTGTAACCAGCTATCTCAAAGTAGAGGTGTCAAATTTTGTGTGGTGACAAAACAGTCAATGTCTACAAGTAGCTGCTTACATATTCTAAATAAACTCATTTCTTGGGACACAGAAGGAGATCTGGCATGTGTGTTGTATATTCTATGGATGATCAGTGCATACTCAATATTTCTAAGGAAAGACTGCCTGACTTTGATCAATTATGGTCAGATTACTTTAACATAACAAGCATATTTGTTATCCACAGCTTCAGAACATATTTTGCATGAGATTTGCTTGTTTTTAGGATTCACGATGGTATTTGTTAGAATCTTAGGAAGAAAATAGTCTGAAGGTATGCGGGCAATTCCTTCTTCCTATTAACTAGCTTAATTATTCTCCCTCTAATGAAGAGAACTAAACCATACAAATTGCCAGAAAAATTGCCCCCCTCCATGGTAGGGGAAGAGTAACCCCTCTGGATTGTTCTAATGTTAACACTGATGTTAAATGACTCAATCAGTGGAGTCCATGCTGCATTGAAAGCTGGAATATTTAAAACAACTAATCATTTAAAGATTTGATTGACAGCTCAGCTAAGTCTTACAATAAATTTCATCTTAGCTAGCAGAGAAAATTGTAACATAGAAATGTCTTTCAAAGGAGGTCAGTGTGTTGCTTTAATTTTAAAATTCTTCTATATCAAAGAATAGTTTTAATTGCCAAAGTGTTTGAGTTTTAAAAGAGTAAATATAATGTTGCTTGTTTGTAACATTAAGCTCATGGATGACAATTTTTTTTTTTTTTTAGGAGTGGCAGTTTCTCCTTTTGTGATATGGACAAATTTTATATATAATAGAAAAGATATTTCTGATAAAGCTGTGGCATTTTGGATGGTGCAATTGTTCCAAGACAGTTTTTAGGTACTAATGTTGCAGATGGAACAGTATTGAATTGCTAACAGATTAAAAGGCAACATGTACTAAGTGCTCATCCTTTAAATGAAGAGGTACAGTAGCATGGTGTAATCAAGCCTTCCCATATATTAATACACAGTGCTATAGATGGTGTTGTGTGTTCATCAAATGAAATTTGATTTGGGTGACTCTCAATTTCGTGATCATATGTATGGCACTATTAAAGCGAACTGCAATAATCATTTTGTAGAAATTTTTCACACAGTGGCATTTTAGTGTGCAGTTGGACATTATTTATTACCACTTGCAATAGATACCAGACAAAAATCTCATCTACAGTTATCCAGCAGCACATCTACCATAAGACAGCCTAAACACACACACCATTTCCCTTCCCCTTGACTGTGTGTGTTGTAGGTGTTGTCATAAGGTTTTTAGCAAACTTGTTTGATTGTAGATACAGTAAAACAATTGAACATACTTCTGATATTTTTGTAAACAAAAAGCTAATCAAGAGATACTTCTAAACAATACCACCCCTTCCCCGCCCCTGCCAAAGTTTGCAGTAGAATGCAAAATTTACGAATTCATGTGATATCTGCTGGAAAATATTTTAACATTTTCAGCCTTTGTTTGAGGTAGTCTGGATCAAAAATGTAAAGCAAATATGAGAAAGTTCTTCAGATTTTCTGTTGAGAACAGGGAGAGAGGACGGGGGAGGAGATGTTCCCTGGTTTCATTTCATATTCCAAGCAATACATTCTATGTAATAATAAGTGTTAAATTATGCAATTATGTTAACACTTTTTGATCCTCACTTTGGAAGATTTATGATATTACAAATGTCTGTACCTTGCTTGGTGACTTTAACCATGCTAGTGTTTTTCAGAATTTAGGATATCAGTCATTGGTGGAAGTGATAGCAAATAAGCAGGGAGTTGCCACTCAAATGTTAGGCTGGCAGCACCCTCAACTGAGAATTTTTGTCACTTCTAAATCATTCCTGAACGATTTAAATGTTGCAGGTATATCATAGGAAATGGCTTCTGCCAAAGTCTTATTGCATTATAAGGGCAAGTTTGCTCCAATAAGGCGTGTGTGTGTGTGTGTGATATTCAAATTTGTATGTGATGTGTAATCTATATCATATGACTTATTAAGAATTAAGTAAATGAATTAATACGTGCTTGAGTATGTTTGCAATGCTAAAGTTTAGCAGAGTTTGATGTGGACACGTTTTGTAGCCATTTGTTTGCAGTTTTTGTTTTGTTAGGTACATTATAAGGTTAATTTGTCTCAAGCTCTATATATCTAAAGCCAAAGAAGTTCCTGTCAAATTATGGTGTGATGCTGTAGTTTAAAACTTATATTCACCAGCTGCTGAGGCTACAGGCATTTTCTCTCTTCAAACAGTGTATTGATATTATGAAACCCATTATGTTTTGGAATACAGACAGTGCACCACTGTATTACCTTCATATTAGTCTTTCAGCGCTAACAAGTGTACATTTATGTGCTGCATTTTTTGTGCTCGATGTTTTGATTATAACAGTATTTAACAATTAGCATGACAAATGTTTTTTAAGCAGACACGGCACAAACAAAGACTGCGTGCACTGAGATTACATAACATGCACTTAATTTCAGGTGCTAATACCAGATTGTTGTAAACTTATGTTGGACCGCTTCTATTTAATATCAGTATGGGCTGATATTCCACTTTTTATCCAGTATTGGTATCTGTGAACTAAGTAATTATGCAATATTTATTGGCCTAAACTTCCATACAATTGTTACATAATTTCCTCTTGTTTAACTTTAAGGCTTGATACTTTTACCCATTTTAATGAAAGGAAACTTTGTTGTGGTGCAAAATAATCTTACAGTGTGGTGTACAGTATGTTGACTCTCAAATATAGGTATCAGCTGGTGTTGAGAATTAAGATACTGCATATTGGTAATATTGCTACAAGACTATTGTGGACTTAACGTACAGGGCACAAAAGACACCCACTCCACCCCACCCCACATCTTATGTAAATCTAAGATGTATCATAAACAAACTTGCTGTAGGGACATGCTTAAAGGGAAATGCCATTGAATCAGTGTGCCCCATCATCCTAATTCAGGAATGGCTCCTATCGATCATGTGACAATATTTTTGTTACTTATTTATTACAGTCATGCGGATAACTCCTTGGTTTACCTTCAGTATTCAACGTGTTTTACAGAAACATAATGAAAGATACTTGTGAGTAAAATCAGAGGAGATTTGTAAGTTTAGCAGAGTTTTGAAAATAAACTTGGGGGACAGCTTTCATCCTTTATTACTCCAATTGGGGTGGCCTGTTTGCCATTAAACGAGTTTTGTAATCTGGGAATTAGCACTCATCCTGTAGGTGTCTATGAGGGCTCAACTTATAGGGAGATAATGAAGAATGTTAGTATAGTGTGAGAGAGGGGGGATCTAGAGTAATACAGGGTACCCATTAGTTGTAAAAGTGCAAAATAGTTTTAGAGAAAATGGCTTTGGATGATGCATTTTATTGTTTGTAGTTTTTACGATTCTTTGTCTTGTGCGTCGAGCTTGATGTGAGTGTACTCAAGATTTTTGCATTTTATTGGACCACAAAATAACAGGAGACAAAATCTGTGATGATGTAAGATTTAGAGGGATTCAGAACACTTCCCAGTACATTTTGAGGGATACTTACTGCATATAAAGTATTGAAAAGAATAGAGAAACCAGATTACTGTTAGTCTAAGCTGTTGTTTTAAGGCAAGTTAAACCTATTTTTCTAAATTTATTTTAATTGTATGCTTCATGGTGAAGCAGGATATTCAAACCTATCCTCAGCAACAGGGCTAATCCTGCAGAGCAAAGCTACTGTGGTCACTTCTTGCTTGACAACTTGGTGAGATGTGCAGCAAGCTAGGCAGGCTACAATGGGCCAGGACCTTGCTGTCATCTTTCATCTATACTGTATGGTAAGATTAGCACTTTACACAGTGATGTGTTTGATACAGATAATGCTGGCACTTAATCTGGCTGTCTACCTTATGTTGGTTTACTGTTTAATCATTATCCTGGAGATTTATCTGTTTTTAAAGTAAACCTGGGAGGCACTTTTAATTGTTTTGATCAAGATGTGCCATGATGTAATTGTTGTTTCTTGTTTAAAATGTACAATTCAGTTCTGTATGTGTCTACATGAGAGGTACCATCAGCCATGGTTTATATGTTAACTCTTCTGGATACTTACAGTACATGTCATGGTGGTAAAGAATACCCACAGTTGTACAAAATAACTCTTTTATGAAGCATTTTAAATAAATAAATGAAAAAAAAAAAATCAGCAAAAGTTCTTGTGCTTATTTTTTGTTGTACTGTGGGATTATCAATTAAATACAGGGACCAATACTCAGCACCTGATTGGGATGACTTGTACATCCCCAGGGCAAAGGCAGAATGCAAAGCAGGGGCAGAGTACATCTCTTAAATACAAAAGGGCCCAGAATCACAGCCTTGTGCCCTTTTAGGAGCCTTACCCAACTTTTTAAAATTTCTGGATCTACACCTTGAAAACCCAAATATTATAGAGGCCTCTGAGGATGTGTCCCTCTGAAATACATGCATACATCAGAGAGTGCTAATTTGGGAAAATAAAAACTGAAGAGGTGAGTGCTTGCACACCAAAATAACTAGACTAATTGCCATGCAACACTAACACTGGATCATTTGATTGCTAATTAATTCATTAATATGCATGGCTGAAAACCTGTAAACATCTTTTACTCTAAATACCCCTATTAAACAAATCTAACTGAATAGGCCTAAATTGAGCCTTCCTCTCTGTCCCACAATATTTCAATCAAATCATATCAACAGCACAGAGATGAAACTTCACATTACAATCATACATTAAAAGCAAGTGGCACACATTTTCTAATAAATAATAAAGCAGCTGTACTCATAGCCAAAGTTTCTCCTCAAAAAGTCCACACAACCTCAAGGGAATGCCCAGTCACCTCAAACTTATTTTGACACATGAAATCAGAGCTGCTGCTGACAGCTGACCCGGGCCCCGGTACAAAATTTCAATGCGGGCCCCTTCTCACCAAAGTAAGTGTGTTGTTCACGAGGAAATAATTCGATATGATATAATATAATTTAATGACCAATTCTCCCGGGCCCCCCAAATTGCCCGGGCCCCGGGACATTTGTCCCCCCTGTCGGTGGCCCTGCATGAAATAAGTGTTCCAGATACTCTCTTACTGCTCTAACTAGAAGCTTTCATCTTTCAGAGGATACCAGATACTCTATGTAATGCATGTATGAAAATATTGTCATATAAATTAAAAGAGCCCATCACAAATTAGTATACCAACTTAATTTTGGGTGAAGTGGGGTACATTTATTGAAATTGGGTGAAAGCATTTTCCAGGATAATGCAGTCACCCCAATTTGTACCCCAAAAATCCTAATTCATGAATGGCTCTGTTTATTCAAGTGACAACTTACATTTTTGTACCTAAAATGTGCAGTTCATGCAAAATAACTAGTTAGTTTGCATTCAATATGAAATGTTCTTGCTACGACATGAAAGTCTTTGTAAGGGAAATATGAGGGAATTTGTAAGATGTAGGTTTTTTGTTTTCGAAGGAACTGAGGGCAACCGCTAATTCCCTTTAATTACATGTCACATCAACACAACCTTCCCTTAGGCTCTATGGGTAGATTACAAGTCTTCACCAGAGTGTAGTCTTCAGAAATACAAATGGGGGACTTATCTCTTTTCAAAACAGGAATGGGGAAGCTTGATTTTGAAATCTTTATCATGGGTTCACTCCTGTCACTTTCTGCAAGTTTAATTTCATCCCCACATTTGCTGCCAATAATGTACAGTACTACAGCAGATAACATGCTTTGTGAAACTTTTGCTGAATATCAGGATCTGCTGTACCAAATGAGCAGGAAAATGATTTCATGTTTCAACGTTAAAGACCAACCTATTTATGGAATTTAGTGACTGCAAAACATTCCTCCTTGACACAAAATGTCAAAGAGCAGATAATACTATCACTTATGAGTTTGTGAATATGCAATATCAGCTTGCTAAAACCTTTCAGTGGGGATCTTCCCAATATGTATGAATGATAGCTCTAGAGAATAAACAATCCCTTCATCTCCATTCTGTTATGCTATGAGCAGCATGTCATATTCACACCACCATGGTTTAACTCCACATTTCTTCATACATATAATAGTCGAAGAAACATGGTTTTTGATAATATCCAACTAACATTATAACACCTGTGACAAAGACTGGTAATATATTGATAGATAGAAATGCATCACTTTTCATGAAGAACCTTTGCCTACCAGGAGATGCCTTTACTATGAAAATGCCCTCATTTTTATATACACAAAACACAAAGCAACCACATAAATTGCTTTCACTTACCCTCTGAAACTGAAAGAATTATATATACACTACAGAGTAATTATTAATTTACATCTTTATATGTCCTACACAGATGTCAATACTGAAAGAAACCAACTTCAATCCACCTAGACATATTTAGCACCTTTCACATCAATAGAACCTTTCATCTATGAGCAAATACCTTTATTACTGCACATCTTCGTCTTTGTCTACACTGGAAGCAACTAAACATTGCTTGTACTATCACCCCTCATGTAAAAGGATTAGCCATGGACTGTGGAATGATCACTTACTGTGTAAACTTTACAAGAAAAGCCGAAACTGTCATATGGTTTATGGTTAGGTACCAGATTATCAAAAATTACTGTGGTAATGAAAAAAAAGCAACAAAAAACAATGAAACAAGGTACGTAGCAGGAAACTGTCTTTTTATTCACTCCACCTCATCTTAAACACATGATATTACAGAGTTACAATGAACAAGTAATACCATCATGTAGTCAAATCAGTTACAGCTGTAAACTTCAATCAAGTTACAACTTTATTTCAATGTAGGAAAATCTACATTGCTCAGCTTAGTAATGAATTACATGATGTGAGAAATAACATCTTTTTATGTCCTACACAGATGTCAATACTGAAAGAAACCAACTTCAATCCACCTAGACATATTTAGCACCTTTCACATCAATAGAACCTTTCATCTATGAGCAAATACCTTTATTACTGCACATCTTCGTCTTTGTCTACACTGGAAGCAACTAAACATTGCTTTTACTATCACCCCTCATGTAAAAGGATTAGCCATGGACTGTGGAATGATCACTTACTGTGTAAACTTTACAAGAAAAGCCGAAACTGTCATATGGTTTATGGTTAGGTACCAGATTATCAAAAATTACTGTGGTAATGAAAAAAAAGCAACAAAAAACAATGAAACAAGGTACGTAGCAGGAAACTGTCTTTTTATTCACTCCACCTCATCTTAAACACATGATATTACAGAGTTACAATGAACAAGTAATACCATCATGTAGTCAAATCAGTTACAGCTGTAAACTTCAATCAAGTTACAACTTTATTTCAATGTAGGAAAATCTACATTGCTCAGCTTAGTAATGAATTACATGATGTGAGAAATAACATCTTTTTATGTTAAAATTGCAAAGAAATATTACATGACTATTATTGTTATTGGGGTGTAAGGGGTTACCTTTTCAACTGCTCTCAGTCAAATACTCTCAAAAGCATGCAGTTTGTATAAAGCTAAAAGATTGCTGACGCCATCCTCATAAATGTTTTGCCATTGGATGGATGTCCGATCAAAGTCAGCAGCCTCATCACACTGGCATCCCATGCACTTCGGAAGCCATCTCATGTGGAGTATTGACTTCAATAAAACCTCTACACTTTTCTTCTAGCCTTCTTTATCACAAAAAACCTGTCATGCAGACAAAGGCTAGTCACAGTATACGATACAGCTGAGACTGAGATAGGCATTTAGCTCTTGCATCTTGTTACTGTACACAGAAACAAGACAGGAAGTTGGCCTTGCAAGCTGCAGTATTATTCTATCCATAGTATAGTGTAACGTAACCAATAACTCAAAAATGAGAAAGTAAGAACTAGAATTGTTTGTCACCAGTGCAAAAATGAATTACTGTAAAAAAAAAAACAGCCTTAGACAATGGGATTGGTAAAATGATAATACCCCAGTAGAACAATGGAAAATGAAATTTGGAAAACAACTTTTTTAGCACCAGCCAGATAAGAAAGGATTGAATGACAGGAAAAGGGATTTAATTGATCTTACTTCTTTTAATACTAGAGCATGAAACTGGGGTCACTACCCAGATTTCATTTTCCCATGGAATCAACCAGTGTTAAGGTTCATGAACTATATATTCATCAGATAGCATCAACATTAATTTTATGAGTACCTGTGTCTGCCACCCTCTGTGTTTTTTATTCCCATTTTCACTAATTCCAACTGAATTAAAAATAAATGGAGCAAAGAAATGTTAACTGGGTGTGTGTCCTATTTTGTTCAACAATGGCTGCCTCCTTTAAAATCCTGACTTCTCTCTCATACAATCAGTTCAGCAGATCTCTTAATTGCCTTTCCGTTTTTTCCATGATCTCTTTCCTCAACTTTAAAGAATTAGAGGTTATAGACTAGGGATACACTTTTGTCCATTAGATGACGACTGTGGTCCTTGGAGCAGGGGTGGGATATACCTGCTTTACTATCGTCTGAACAGGTTAAAAAAGAGAAGATAAACCACACCCAGTTTCATCAACTTTCTAAGTGACAGGGTCTTTGATGAGTTGGAGTTACACAAATCTTATCCTACACCAGAGCTCAAAAACATCTAGCTACTTCCTTTTTGCTTGATGTGTCTTAAAAAGAATCCATGGATGAGGCCACAATGATCATCAATGCCCTTTCATTAATTAACAGTTGTTTATATGTGGCATCCTTTGCATTCAAATATTGTTACTGATTCCCCAATACCTTGTCACCCTTGCAAATTCCCCCCCCCCCCTTAAAGAATTTCGGCTTTGCCCTTTTCTATTCTAACCATGAGGCCTTTTCAAAACTATCATTTATACATGAAAGACATTTTTAGCAGTCAGCACCACAATCCATTTCAAATGCATGATCACAAGATATTGTGCACCTTCAAACTTTCATACCTTTTCACTCTTAAAATACTGTTTGGCAAAAGTATAAATTTCAATTGGCATCATGCTTAATAAATTGAAAGGCATTAAATAAGAAAAATAAAGAAAAACTACACTTCCACACTTAAATTATGACCACTTTTCACCATTTTGACCATGTGTTTCCACTTTCTGAATGAAATGGTTGATTTTATCTATATATATATATCTAATTGCAGCTCGTAATAAAACAATACTTTCCATAGCGCACACCAGAACATAAGCAAATGTATAATTTACAGTAGGTGAAAGTAGAAAAATAAACTTTCCCTAGAAATTTGAAATCTTTCCCATGTGGTAAGACTGACAAAAAAAAGGAATCCTTTCGACACTTGTTCTTATAGTCACTTGTAGAAAAACACTGTTGTTGTACCAGTGCAAAAAAAAAAAAATGCAACTCCCCCTTAACTTCCAAAGTGCTAAAATATAGAGAGATAATGCTGAACTCCATAGAGATGAGGGAACCCACCACAGACTGTTCAGATCTCGCCTGGCCTCGCCTTGTAAAGGATAGCACTATTATAACATTTCAGAGTTAACATCAGTTTACGATGGGTACTTCATCTGTGGGCATTTCCCTCTTCCTCCAATAGCCTTTCCTTGTTATTCGAAGCAAGGTTAGGGCCAGGAAGCATATTACAGCCACCAAAACACCAACCATGATAACAAATGGCAGTTGACCATTGAAACTGGTGACTTCATTTGTGTGGTCATACTGATGCACTGTAAGAGAGAAAAGTTGAAATCTTAATCTAAGACCGAATTGCTTTGCACGATTGAAAATGGGTAGTTAGCATGTAAATAAGTTTGAAACGGTGAAGAAAGCAACATATGACATTGTCAACCCTTTCACTATGGATACCCACTACATCAAAGGTTCACTAGACTGAAGATCCTCTCGACCAAAAATCTACTTCGGGTTTACAGGTATGGTTGGAATTCGGGTTATATACAGAACTAGCTTTAGGATTAAATAATGATTAGCCTGGGGAGGATTAGTGTTTGGGTTAGGGAGGGGATCAAGTTTAGCGTTATGATCTCCTATCTAGTGGACCTTCAATTTAGTTACCCTTTGATCTAGTGAAACCTGCCCATTCCATGAGGCAAGGTAGACAACAATTAGCAAGCTGTGGCACACTGACATTTGATTAAATATGTTTACTGACAAAGATTTTCATGATAGGTGAACTGAAAATTTATGACAAATCCTTGGGGGGAGGGGCAGATAGTAGATGTGAGGAGGGGGACAGAAAAGGGGCGAGAAAGTAGAGAACATCCTCTACAATAATAGAAGCCATGACATCTTAGCAAAATGGACCAACATATGTTCCTCACAGCTCTAGTGGATTTTGCCTTTACCTCTTAAATGTTCTAAAGGAAGAATATTTGTAATTATTAAACTAAATACTGCCAAGCTTACTGAGAGGTCCTTCAAAAACTGTGAATAACATTTAGTAAGTTGTATTCAAATTTATAAACAATTAAGAATATGTGGTTAATGTCTCTTCTTTGTTTCCAGTGCTGTTATGTTGCAATTTTTTTTCTTTGAAAAGAAAGCCAGTTTAAAGCATGACCTCATAAATAACATGTCCATATTTCATACTCACCTTCACATATAATGCCAGTGTAATCAGCAGGGCATGCACAGAATGACCCTAGATCTTGCATAGTGATGCACTGACCACCATTCTGACAGGGACATTCCTCTGTTTCTAGAAAAATGACAAAAGAATTGTACAACAAATAATGCAACACATAAATAAAAAAATAATTCTTAAATTACCATTACAGAATAAAAAGAACAATTTTAATTATACAATCACTATTGTGAAAGATACCGTCTCACAAAATGGAAATTCACGAGCTAAAATTACCAAAATTAAAAAGAGAGCTACCGCTGAAAATGTCAGCTGAAAGATATCTACATGAGGTCAAGGTATTGCCTTAGCTTTAGAAGTCTGGAATACTATCATTTGCTTGTGTATCCACATGTACAACTCCCTCCTCAAGAAATTGTCATATGTATTAACTTTTGGTTTAAAATCACAAGGCAAAGATTCACCCTTGTTTTACATTTATTTTTAAACCACTTTGTAAAGATTCACTTTACATGGCATTTTCAGGTAAAGGACACCAGCAACAGAAATCACAAGTGGCAGTGATTCAAAACCTGTTCATTTCCTTACTGCTATTACAGCAAAACTTTGATTTCACTCTTCCAAGAGAAATAGCAAAAAGGTGTCAATCCCTGTATGGTGTATGGTGAAATAAACAAGAAGTTTCACATTTCACCAAGCTAGGAGATTTCAATCTGAGCTTAGTGAGGCCAAGAGGTGTGAACAGTCTCGATGGGGTGGGGCGGGGGGTGGTACTCAAAGTTGGTTACATAACATAAGTTACACCTAGCCAAAAAGTAAAATTGCTACCTTGAGCAATTACTGAATTTTGAAAAGTTGCAACCCTTTAATTCTCATACATTACTGGATCTGCTATTTGCTGTAAAGCAGTAAGGGCAATGAATGCACCATGTAAGAAACTTGAACTCATAATATAGTATATGAAACTTTGAGTCACTCATGATGAAAATTATTCATACAAGGTTCACTACAGTAACTTAACAGTTCACTTAACAGTCAAAAATGTTTTGTTAAGTTTTTCATCAAAAATGGTTCCTGTCACAACAGAGCCCCTACTTTCAAAATAAAAGCATTTTTATTGAACTTGCTCAAAATTAAAAGAGGCTTAATGCTTTGTGTGGATTAGAAGGAGTGATATGATCAAAACCAGCTGTATGTGATAAGTTAACAGGAATTGTTTAAAGTACAATTTCCTTGTCTGTGCATAATAAACAGAATCAGCTTAACCTGTTGTCCTGTCCCCCTTTTATCCTCCTTTTGTAGTTACTGTGCTACTATGATAATCCAGTCCAGCATATGTCATGTTACTAATAATCTAGGCAGTTATGAGCATTACCCTTGCAAACAGTGTGCAATGGTCTGGACTGCAATGTCAAAACATTTTGTGTTTGCCGGGAGACCACCTGGTCATTGGTCTAGGCATTGCAGAGCAAACCCAAGACTGTCAGAGCTTCAAACTCAGAACACCCAAGACAAAACAAGCATAAGTCTGGGGTTTTGTCAAATCATCCAAACTGAAGCTCTCAGACCACCTTAGACCAACCCTCAAAATACTGAAGCAATTCAGTGGAAAGAAGTGTTGAGAGGATTTTTCCATGATGCACATTGAAAGGACAAAAACATAGAGTTAATTGGAAACTTCATGTAGACCTCTTATAAAGATGACTCTGTCAAAAAGAGACTACCAGCTGTGGGATGCCCTTCGATATGGCAGGGGAAGGTGATATGTGCTTTGACATTTTAAGTTTACACTGCATGAAATGTGAGTCTTCCATTTTTTTCAGTTCTTCTGTAAAATGGACAGACAGCCTAATAAGAGCTAACAATGGACCTGTGCCCAGACAGTTCACCCAACTTATGGCTCAAGATCACTGAGAGTTAGAGACCACCCACATCCCAGTTTGGTTTCTTCAGGAGTTCTAGAACATTGTCATTTTGTACAGATAAATGCGATTAATTAGAATGAATAAATTAAACACAAAACAGGGCCACCACTTAAAATGTCACCTCATATGAGCAATCACATTCTGACATGAAAGGGGATGTTTTCAGCATTTTTAATAAAAAGCAGAACACTGGAAAATCAGAACTGGAGAAATTTGGGCTGCAAAATGCATTTGACATCCCTGTAGTTGCAGTATACCTGTAGACATATTGATAGATTAATATTGATACAGGAGAAACAATAATTGTTATAGTTACCATGTATTTTGAAAAGACCCTCGAAGTCTGCATCCCTCTTTTTACGATTTGCAGCTAAGAGAGAAAAGAAAATTTTGAAAAATGAGCAAAAATTAGGGAGATAAAATGTCAATGGTGAAGATGAAAATAGTTTCATTTTTTAACTAAATGAAAGTAGGTTTCACATTTCTTGTCTATATTTGTTCACCAGCCACACATTAGTATGATAACACAGTGAATTAAATATCTCTTTCTTGTCTGTTTACTGAATGTAAACAAATGAGTTGTTCTGTTTATGGTTTTAAGATTTCAGTGACAAAATTTCTATTTCAGTCACATGATTTGAAAGACACTTTTTTCTTTAAGTCCCTCTGGCTAGATGCTGGAGGGCAAAACCCAAACCTTACCCATGACAGGGTTCTGCTCCCCAAAAGCACCATGTCCCATCTGGGACACCAGAGTCAACATGACCAATCTCTCTATACCTTAAGACCTCTACATCATGGCATCTATCATGCGTGGACAAAGCCGAAAGGCAGAGAAGTCGCACATGAATTAGTATACCAGATTAATACAATACTGGTATCCTACTAATAGGTGAGCTTCTGCCATTGTTTCCAACATGCCTGGTTTCGTATAGTTGTATTCCTTACACTAACATGGAAGTATGTTAACTTTAAGACCAAACTACTCTAATAATTCCAGTCTAATTATTCTGCAGGTAATTAATGAAAATTTAAATGGTAACAAATCAAGCCCCACACAGTAAAAATTCTCCCTACTCAGTTTCCTTCTAGCACCTCCAATTCAAACAAGAACACCTGTCTAGTGCACTCTTCTGTCACAGCTACAGTCTAGCTTGCACTGGGATTAAAATGGCTATGGCCATATCACCACAACACTGTATGTGAGCTTAATTGGGAATACAACTGACTGCACAAGTCATTATCGATCAACCACCAGAGTGGAACAGCTGTTTGAATTAATGTCAGTTAAAGCGTAGCCACCAATTGCATTTAGAGGTATTACAATATTCCTAAATACTCTTGGGGTGATGCAATAGCCCCTTTAAATCAAAGCTTTTACAGTTAAACAGCAACCTTCTAACACCATTAACAGCTGTTTTTGTTTTTGGCTTACCAGTATGACATAACATTCTAACATACAATGTGGAGAACCAAGGAAATGGAAAAACAAAAGTTACCCAACTAAAAATTTGATTATTGCTTGTCTATTTGCTGTGTATGTTGACAATTTACTTCCCAGAGTAAATCAAACAATGAATGAACAAAAATTTAAATTTTAGCAGGGACCTGAAACCCATGTATTAATTACCATGTGTACCATATTTTCTGCATTATTGCCCAGTTTACTTTTAACAACCCATTTTTTAACAAGGACAGGGTTTCTCAATTCTGTGTATGTCCCTGCTTGTGAAGCAATGAAATATTTAGAATTCAGGTTATTTACTTATTATTTCTCAGCAGTAATTTTCAACAAAGATTTTGCAAAGTGGAGAAGTGGAAAGCGTTCACAGCTGCATCCATTCTGGCTATGTCTCTACTTGTGGCCAGATGTTTTCAATAAAAATTTACTTGGTGGGCAAACATACAATGAAGAATCTGGCAAATTCCACAAACAGGATCATCCAGTTTTGCAATTTTCACTTGACTGCAAGGGCAAGACATGACAGAGACAGGGGAAATGCTTGATACTGACAATCTCTGTTCATTAAGGAAGGCCTGCTTGGGTCTTAATAATTGCTTCTGTACTTCTTGAAGCCAATACTCACTTTGTAGGCTGATTATAAATTCACATGTAGCAGAGTTCCCGGCAGTATCTGTTATAGTGTAAACTACAGTAGTTTCTTGGCCAATTGTAAACCGATCTCCTGGGGAATGTGTTTGACTAAATTGGACAGTTCCCTCCTCGTCATCATAAGTTGGCTCATTCCACTGCAGAGAAACAGAATTGCCTTCACTTCCAGCAGGAAAGACGTTAAATATTCTATTTCCAGGACAAGTGAAGAACTCTGGTGGTGTAGTATCTGTAATATACAAAATACATTCTAATTAATTTGAGAATTTTTTTCTTTTTTTCTTCAGGGGACATATGCAGTCATCCAATCTTACTTTGGAACATTGTTTGAGCAGACCTATCACATCTCCCAACATTCTGTAACAAGTGTCACGCTTCTCAATTGTACATAAAGATAGCATGTTGCAAGAAAATAAAGGCTTTCCGTGTAAAATTCAACATAGAGTCATGAACAAAATTAATTCTAATGAGAAGAAGGATATGCACTCCTGATTTAAGAATAACTGACAATGAAAATTCAAAATATGGTGGTAGCATAACAATACTTGACATTTATTGGTACCATAACAAAATCTGACCACTAATGACCTCATCCTGGCCCACCCCACCCCCACTCCCCAAAGCTAGTAAGGTAGCATGGTAATAACTAACCTTCAATGCCCCACCCTCCATTTCATACAAGACAAACATAGTATAAATAAGAAGGCAAGGATATTAACAGAAACAACA
This sequence comes from Holothuria leucospilota, assembly GCA_029531755.1. NCBI lineage: Eukaryota > Metazoa > Echinodermata > Holothuroidea > Aspidochirotida > Holothuriidae > Holothuria > Holothuria leucospilota. The sequence continues at coordinate 32,950,609 of CM055965.1, read as the reverse complement.
AAACAACAACAGTTGTTGTTATTCAGGGCCAATATCTAGACCAATCCTAATTTAACAACTGTAAAACAAGTGGTAACCTTTCCTAGAGACTTGATATACAGCTGCAGATAACAACTGATAGAGAGGTGAGAGTAACAACTGATAGAAAGGTGAGAGATATAACCAACAGGTTCCTATATTTCAGTTGTATGGGAGAAAGGTACTTGAGGGGAAGTCAAGTTTTGCCCAAAGATGCAATATGCCTGCACCAAACTATGGTCAGTTTATCTCTTATTCAAGTAGAAGTGACACAATATCTACAAAGCAGGGTTGGCGCCAGGATTTGCCTAACAGGGGGCCAAGCTTCCCGATGGAGGGGGCCAGCGCAGTCCGAAGCCCTGACAATGGCCAAAAGGACTAAAAACGCAAATTTTTGGTGCGCAAAGCGTGCTGAAAAGTTTTTGGCTTTTTTTACATAAAATTGAAAATTTGGGAGTTTTATTGAAGAAAATTTGAAAAATTCGGATTTTATGAAAGAAAATTTATATAAATATTTGGGTCTTTTGTTAGGACAACTGGAAAATTTGGGGTCTTTATTGAAGAATCTGCCCTTCCTACGAGCAAACTCAAGCAGATCATCGGGGCGACTGAAGGTCGTTGGGACTTCATATTTTATCGTACGGATTAAGGCTCCCTGACGAAACTGGAAAATTTCTTGGCCCCTTCTCAGACAGGAGGGGGATAGGGTGCCACTCCTGATCTAAAGGAGTGTCCTTACAATCTCAGAGATTATCTAAAAGTGAAAATGTGAAGTAAAAAATACAAGTGCAGTGGAAAAGTGGTACACTATTGGACACTTGATCCGAGAGATTTACTGGTTCAAGCATTGCCTACTGTACTTCATTTAACTGTGTCCTTCAAACTAATGCTTTGTCTCAATTGGCTTTCTCCACCCAGGTGTCAAAGTAGGGCCTGTCAGGCACCTTGCCTCTTGAGGGTGGTACAAACTGTAGCCTGCACATGGAGGGATTCTCTAGGACAGGAAGACACTGTAATATGTTACACACTTTTAGTTAGATGTCAGCTTCCAGACATAAGCACCTTACTAAGTCCAATATTGTTGTTGTTGTTATTATTATTTATGATGTATCTCCAATGCATGTTGCTGATCCACTTTCAAATGAATTAAGAATGTAGGCCTACTTACCTGATGGTGGTTGTGTTTCTCCAATTCCTGAATACAAAACAAACAATTTTTAAAGTTTATTAATTTACAGTACAAATTTAACCATAGTTAGCAAAAGCATTACATTCTATATTGTTTGAAACTATCCCCTATTTGTGAAAGACACTTCTGATCAGCTCAAGATGTCTCCCTTGGTACAGCATCAGTGTATGTGACATCAAGTGTACCTTAAGTCTAGAATTTCAAATATGTATGTTAGAAAGATTGAAAAATGAATTCAAATGGTACAACTCCCAAATATTCATAGGACATTCCTGCGATTAGATATAAAATGGTGGAGTTCATTCAGTCAATTTAAAATGGTAGATTGTGCAATAATTTGTGATGTCATTCTTGTACTACTCAAATTATCGTCTTTGGTTTTCTTTGTATTTTCCAAAGCAACTGTACCGAGTGGCAAAATGTGATCACTGGCTTACTGTTATAGGGTGACTTGACTATACAAGCCCTCTCTGTATGACATGCTATCCAAGAAAATAAACATTTCAAGGTCACATAAATGTTTTAATTTCAGAACGAAACAAAAGCAGGTAATGTGAGTTGTACAAGAAGGACATCACAAATTATTGCAAAATCCACTATTTCACATTAAGTGAATAGATTTCAACATTATATCTCAGCAATGAAGTAATTCTACCAAAATGAGAGTTGGATGCATGACATTCATTTTCCAACCTCAAAAAAAAAAAACATTCTTGTAATTCTACACTTTTGGTACACTTCAACAATAAAACATTGACTTGTCTAACTTTGCTGTATTGCTTTTAATTTCTACCGAACTTTTTCATGATACTGTAACTGTGACTGAAATATTTCTTCACCTCACAGGCAAGTCTTTCCAACTGCCCTTGCTATCATTCTTTTTGTCTCATGCATCCCTGTCCCCTAGTCCCTGCCCCTGTCTCTGACCTTGTCTCTGACCTTGTGCCAACAAAACAAATTAGGTCAGTGTCCAGGTTCTCAAACTTTTTCTTCTCATCCCTTATGACAAAGAAGAAATTCTGACAGCCCCAGATGTGGAAAATGTCACCACTGCTGACACGAATCCTACTGTGGTGAGAGAATTAAGACTGCGGTGAGGAAAATTAAGCTCTCTTTGTGATAAGGATGGCTGGAAAATGTGTTCTCTACCACTCTTCTAGGATGCCTTGAAAGTGCCATGTAAACTACCCTTAAATCTGTACTTGCGGACACAAATATCAATGAGAGGCATATACCCTCTTCCCTCAAAATCAAATGACTCCAGGGTTTACAGGCACCAGTTAGCAAATCCTATGGGGTGCACCAACTTATTTCTGCACTTTAATGTTGTGGTATCCATTCAATAGACATAAGTTTGTCAAATGAAGGAAAACAACTAAAACATACCAATCAGATTAATGCTGAAAGTACATGACAGGAGTTGACTAACAGTGATGTCAACATAGGTCAAAGTGACTTGTGTTAGTCCTTGGTCAAACAAGGATCCTGATGTATGACTTCTGGAGGTCACAAACTGAGTACCTCCACCATTTTCAGTCCAAGTTACACGTGTTCTAGCTTGACTGGTGAACTGAGTGATGTCAGATGGGCAAGGAGTTGCTGGGAAGAGAAATGATAACATCATATTAGTGCTATCATGTTGACTTCACTAACATTGTTAGTCTTAACATTACATCAACTTTTTTAAGTGATGTATCAAAAGTGAGCTGCACCATGTGGCCTCACCCTACACAGAGACTTCTGCCTAGCACTAATACAAAATTCTTCATCCCACTGTGCACTATACTTCCATTTGGTACTGGCTAAAACATTCTCTTCCCCCTCGAATCTCACCCCCAGGATGACTAGTTAAATGAACCCAACACTAAGAAAATTCTGAGCACATCCCTGTTTTTATTCAGGATCGTAACCCAGACAAGTTTAGAACTTGTTTTCAACATAATTACTCTCAAATCTGAAAATCATGGAAAGCAGTTATGCTTGAAACGGAATTTTATGGAACTGGAAAGTTAAAAATGGAATTTTGTGATTTGTGAAGCTGAAAATCATTGGCCCTACATCACCATCGCATAGATTCCTTTGGCCTTCGGCAAGGAATCAAAAAATGCATATCGATAAACCTCCCAATCTCCATTGCACAAGGAATTGTGGGATGCAAAACAGATTGTGCTCACTCAGCATACAGAGTATGGACAACATGTAATTTGTGACAGACTATAAGATGATTTTTTAAACCAACCAGAATGCAAAAATGCATTGAGGTTTTGATGATATATGTTCTATTCCAGAAAATGCCATTATGTCCCATATCTTTCAGCCACTGGTCAAGTGCTATCTTAATATGTTGGAAAAATTATTTTAGGTTCATATTTGATCTTGGGAATTCTTTGGAAATTTTGCATTTTGACCTCTGATGACCCAAGATGACAATCTTGGGAATTCTTGGGAAAATTTGCTTTTTGACTTCTGGTGAACTCATGGGACAATCTTGGGAATTCTTGCTTTTTGATGCCTGTGACCCCAGATGACCTTTGACCTCCACCAAAAATGAAAGCATTCAACTTTTCACCATAACGCATCCACATACAAAGTATGAAATCTATCCAAGCTTCTTACCTGGAGATATCGTGTTAACAAGGTTTTCAGTGTTTGACCCCCAGTGACCTCAGATGATCTTTGACCTCCACCAAAAATGATAGGCTTCACCTTCTCACCATAATGCATCCACACACCAAGTATGAAATCTATCCAAGATTCCTACCTGAAGATATTGTGTTAAAAAGGTTTTCAGTGTTTGAACCCATGACCCCAGATGACCTTTGACCTCCACCAAAAATGACAGGGTTAGATGAGATTTTACATCTCAGTTTCTAACCAAATGGTTTAATTAAGTCGGGCCGGCCAAGGCCTTTTTCCAGTTGTGGCTCACTGGCTTGTTTTCCCTACTCCATTGCTTATACTGAGCACCAAGCACAATGGTAGTAGGTTCCATTTTTAAAGCCTTTGGTATGACCTGGCCAGGAGTCAAACCCCAGACCTTCTGGCTGCAAGTCAGATGATAAGGTTCATTTTCTCACCATAATGCATCTACATACTATGTATGAAATCTATCCAAACTTTCTAGCTTGAGATATGGTGTTAACAAGGTTTTCATGTAGTGCCTGACCCCCAGTGACTCCAGATGACCTTTGACCTCCACCAAAAACAATAGGGTTCTTCCTCTCGATATAGGGCATCTATGTACCACGTTTGAGAACCGTCCGAGTTTCCCTTCTTGAGATATCGTGTTAATGAGCAGTGTCACAAACACATGTATACACACGCACACCCATACATGTAATAGGTGTCAATCAGGAACGTGTTTTTAACAGTGAAAATGTGGATATCCCCTCTCGGAGGTATATCCACACTTGACTAGGGAAAATGAAGGCTCACGTCCCTGATTAATATGTATTACGCGCATATCCACACTCATGCAACAACACACAGTATGTTTCCTAATAACAACTTCACGACATGGGAAATGGGGAAAACACCAAAATGCTTCACTAACTGGAGCACATCTTTCAAAGGTGCAAAATCCAATTTCATGGAATTGCATTTGGCAGTTGGGGATAATCCCACTTGCAGGTGTATCCACACTTACCTGGAGAAAAAAACACTCACGTCCCTGATTTACACCAATTACATATGCACACACACGCGCACACACACACATACATATATACACACATGCCATCACGAATGCATAGGTTTCTCTTATCATCGAAACCAAAAATGGGAGGGTGACTGCTGTTCAAGACATAAAACCACAGGTGAGAATTCTCCATAAACTTCTGTTTTATCCAAAATGAAAAGACCCGAATATTTTCTTTCAAAATCTCAATGTTTTGTCTTGTGTTGTAGTTTTGGCAGTGCCACTGTTTATCCTCAGATTTTCAGGAATGTGCATGTGTGGATGATATAAAACAAGGTGCAATGGTTAAACTTACCACGGGCAGCGGTCACAGTTACTGTAAAGGAACACATGACTAGCTGGCCAATGCTTGTGTCTACATAGTTGTATGTTACCACTGTCTGTCCCAGAGGGAAGCTGTCACCTGACTGAGCCGTGCTGCTAATGAAGATCAAGGTGCCACTTGTTGTTGGTGCTGGCCAGGTTACTGAAGCACTGTTACCAGAAGTTGTCTCAGATACATCAGGTGGGCATGTCAACGATGGCACAACTGTAGAAATAATAATGCCTCATAATTCCACAAAAATTGATCAGTTTTACTGAAGATTAACAGTAAAAAAGGCCAGATTAACGGTAAACTAGTGGAATGCGTAGTGTGAACAGTATTATAATTCAGCAGGTGAGTGTTTAGTGAGTTGACTTTTCTGTTGTAAAGATGTGCAAGTCAAAATTTATATTTACGACTGAATTGAATTTTTGGTCATAAGTAAAATTTCCATCGGCTTAAAAAAATGCCCCTTTCAGCGTAAAACGCAAACCCTAGTTAGGATGCTGACTTTATTAAGAAGGGGGTGGGGGGAGGGATTTTCACAACTATGTGGTGATATAAAGTGAACATTTTCATTTGCTTACTTGTCTGTGAGCATGTGTTGCCAGTAAAGCCAGTTCCTGTACAATCACAAAGTGTGTTTCCATTCTGCAAGCAAATTCCACCATTCTGACAGGGATTTGGTAAACATCTGTTGGTAGCTATATTCAAAAAATGTCAAAAATGTAGTAAATACAACAAAGAAGAGTAGGCTGATCACATTTTATCCCTAACATTATGAACCTAAAGCCCCATTGTTTGTACATTCATAGAGGTAGAAAAAGTTTTACTTAGAAATAAACTTTTTTTGTGGTTCATGAAAATTTGATGTGACATGGATAAATAAAATCACCCTTACTCTTCCAGACGTTTAGCCTCTATGCACATACCACACTATACAGTTCTTCTGATTATTACTGAGATGATAACAAATATTCCCTTTCTTCAATGAATGCAAGTAGCAATGCACATTTCAAGTAACCACTGAAAGTGAAATTAAAGCATTTGTCTCGACAAATTTGCAAAATAATACTAGTGACTTCAGCTCTTCATTGTTTAGACAACACTGCTCTTGCAACCCTTTCCATTCACCCCCTTATTCCTCCCCCCCCCCCAATTGCTAATACTCCATCCACCCAGACTCACATGCAAATAATTCCACAAAAGCCATAGATGTTGTAAATCCATTCCTTAAATTTCAAGTAAGATGATATTATCTTTAACAAGGCTCCAATAGAGAAATACATTTAGTGCTTCAATGCAGCAGTGAACCCTTTCACCTCAGTTATTTAATTTATTCAAGCCTCTTCAGTGACAGCAGACATGGTCACACTAACAGAATAAACATTTCAAGGACGGGGAAGGGAGGGGCAAGGTGCATGGTTAACTCTCTGCATGCCAGGGAAAAGATGCTGCCCTCATTCTTTTACATGTCAGCAAGCAAACAGGCTGATATACTTGGACTTGTTAGGATGCTGACTTTATTAAGAAGGGGGTGGGGGGAGGGATTTTCACAACTATGTGGTGATATAAAGTGAACATTTTCATTTGCTTACTTGTCTGTGAGCATGTGTTGCCAGTAAAGCCAGTTCCTGTACAATCACAAAGTGTGTTTCCATTCTGCAAGCAAATTCCACCATTCTGACAGGGATTTGGTAAACATCTGTTGGTAGCTATATTCAAAAAATGTCAAAAATGTAGTAAATACAACAAAGAAGAGTAGGCTGATCACATTTTATCCCTAACATTATGAACCTAAAGCCCCATTGTTTGTACATTCATAGAGGTAGAAAAAGTTTTACTTAGAAATAAACTTTTTTTGTGGTTCATGAAAATTTGATGTGACATGGATAAATAAAATCACCCTTACTCTTCCAGACGTTTAGCCTCTATGCACATACCACACTATACAGTTCTTCTGATTATTACTGAGATGATAACAAATATTCCCTTTCTTTAATGAATGCAAGTAGCAATGCACATTTCCAGTAACCACTGAAAGTGAAGTTAAAGCATTTGTCTGGACACATTTGCAAAATAATACTAGTGACTTCAGCTCTTCATTGTTTAGACAACACTGCTCTTGCAACCCTTTCCATTCACCCCCTTATTCCCCCCCCCCCAATTGCTAATACTCCATCCACCCAGACTCACATGCAAATAATTCCACAAAAGCCATAGATGTTGTAAATCCATTCCTTAAATTTCAAGTAAGATGATATTATCTTTAACAAGGCTCCAATAGAGAAATACATTTAGTGCTTCAATACAGCAGTGAACCCTTTCAACTCAGTTATTTAATTCATTCAAGCCTCTTCAGTGACAGCAGACATGGTCACACTAACAGAATAAACATTTCAAGGATGGAGAAGGGAGGGGCAAAGTGCATGATTAAGTCTGCATGCCAGGGAAAGGATGCTCCCGTCTTTCTTTTCCTTAATGCAAAACTACAGGTGGGCAAGCAAAACAGGCTGATCTACTTGGCCTTGTTAGGATGCTGACTTAATAAGAAGGGATGTGGTGGGGGGAGGGATTTTCACAACTATGTGGTGATATAAAGTGAACATTTTCATTTGCTTACTTGTCTCTGAGCATGTGTTGCCAGTAAAGCCAGTTCCAGTACAATCACAAAGTATGTTTCCATTCTGCAAGCACATTCCACCATTCTGACAGGGATTTGGTAAACATCTGTTGGTAGCTACATTCGGAAAATGTCAAAAAATGTAGTAAATACAACAAACAAAAGAGTAGCCTGATCACATTTTATCCCTAACTTTATCAACCTAAAGCCCCATTGTTTGTACCTTCATAGAGGTATAAAAAGTTTTACTTAGGAATAAACTTTTTTTGTGGTTCAAAAATATGACATGGATAAATAAAATCACTTTTACCCATCCAGACGTTTATTCTCTATGCACATACCACACTATACAGTTCTTCTGATTATTACTGAGATGATAACAAATATTCCCTTTCTTCAATGAATGCAAGTAGCAATGCACATTAAAGTAACCACTGAAAGTAAAGTTAAAGCATTTATTTTGACACATTTGCAAAATGATACATGTCAAGTGACTCCAACTCTTCATTATTTAGACAACATTGCTCTTACAACTCTTTCCATTCACCCCCTTATCCCCCAACCCCAATTGGTAATACTCCATCCACCCAGACTCACATACAAATAGCTCCACAAAGGACATAGATGTTGTAAATTTATTCCTTAAATGTCAAGAAAGATGATGTTATCATTAACAAGGCTCCAAAAGAGAAATACATTTAGTTCATGTCAGCATAAAAGGTAATTTACAATGGCACTTTAATTCCAGGGTTTATTTTTGGGAGAGAAAATTGTCTCCATATGAACTCCAACTATGGAGAAATACTTAATTTGTAGCTTGCAATAACCCCTTTTGAAGATAAATTATTAGTGTCATGAAATACCTCCAGATTTCCTCAAGGTCACAGAATGAGACAAAAAGTGGTCACATTGCCTCAGAGTCCTTTTAGCATTCTTTTAAATTAGCAAACTTGCCTGTCCTTGCATTTTGCAATGTTGGGATATCTTTCTCAGCAGATGTAGTATAAAGCTTGCCATAAATAGGGCATACCTTACAGAGTTAGTTGACATTCCACACAGCAGTGGCAACATTACAAAAACTACAAAAGATATACCTAATCAAAGTTCAAAGATGACATCACAAATTTCACAACATTTCCAACAAACAAACATTTTTTTGAAAATATCTAGCACCCAAATGTAACATGCTATTGAGATGTAATTTTCCCTTTCCAAAAGTGAAAAATTTTCTGCATTTTTCAAAATGTCAGGTTTAGTCAAAATCAAAATATATGATTTTTTTTTACAAAAGGCTCAATTTGGAGTAAGAGGAAAAAGACTCACAAGTCACAATGACAAAGAATCTACAGTCAGCAAATCTCAATGAAGAATCTGTAAAAACGTAAGTCACTGGCGTCTCTCCTACAGTGAAAGTGTCACCAGGGGTGTGACTCTGGTACAATAGGGAAGGTTGGTCCACACCTCCAAATGCAATAGGTTCATTCCATGTTACTACAGCCGTCCCACCTTGGGCATTCATATTGATGTTGTTTGGACATCCTGTCACTGTGATTGCTGGACCAGTACCTGTGTCAAGGAGTGATGGATAGATAGAAGGGAAATGAGATTGATGTCAATAAAAACAAAAAAAAAACAAAAAAAAAACAAAAAAAAAAATACTGCAGTGCAAAGGTAATTAAATGTGATTTAATAAAATAATTTTCAAGTTGTTTTACAGGAAAAGACATTTTTTAAAGGAAAAAGCAGTTACCATGTTTGAATGATGAAAAAAATCATGAAAAAAGATCATAAGTTTTTTCTTCCAAAATATCTACCATTACAAAGGAAACTATTTATACAATTCTGCATAGCATAGAATCTCCATCTAAATGTTGTGTGTAGCAATCAAAATAATTAAAAGTACAAATGTAATTAATATTACTAATATTAGAAATATTACTTACATTACTGAAATTACCATACATATCTTGTGATCAAAATACTAGCAAATAACTGACCTGATGGTATCTGACAGAATTCTCCAGAGAAACCACCTGGACATGTGCAGGAGAAGTAAGTGGTGAATGGTGTGCAGGTTCCGCCATTCTGGCAGGGACTGCTGTCGCACGGATTACCAACTAAACAAAAGAGAAGGAATTTATTATGAGGTTACTTTCACCACTGGCCAAAAATTGGCCAGAATCAACTATGACTAATCTTCATAGTGAGTCAATTTTGTAGGGTATGTATACATACTGAATAGACTCAGTCATGTTTACAAACAAATGACATCACAGCTGGTAGGCAACAGAGCTGATAAAGCGTGCTTACATTTTCATCACAATGAAAAGTAGATTCTAATTCATCTATGTTTTACGTGCAATTGTGCCGGCATTGACATGCACAAAACCTCACATGCACACATGTGTTCTTGTGCATGCTCTATGCCAACCAGTGATGCTACCATGAATGGCCTAATAGGTTTGCCTTACTTTTGTAACAACAATAAGATGGATATACTTGGTTTGGATAGCAAATTCCTCTTCAGCAGTAGAAAAGGTGGACAGGGGAAATGATAAAGAGAACAGATCACACAGGCATTCTAATACTGACCCAATGAGGTCTGTCTGCCAGACTGGGGAAGATGGACACTTCATGGCATGTTGGCATGAGCATATTAACTAGTATAAAACCTGTGAAGAACTGTCTTATACAGAAGAAGAGAAGAAACAAAGCCCAAAGTCACCAGCATTCCAATGACAACAGTAGCCCATTTTGATGTTAACATTCAAACCTCTATCACTAGTCTGCAAATTCTACCCAACTTAACTCAAACTGAAATATTCAAAATGAATGCATCTTTTCTGTAGTATTTAGAAAACAGCAGAAATTTGAGTTCAGTAAATAATCCTTAAACTTAAAGTGTACCTAAAGTCTGAAATTTCAAAAATATATATTACAGAGCATGAAAACTGAATTCCAATGGTCCAATTCCCATCTTCACAGGGCATTCTTAAGCTGAGATACAAAATGTTGAAGTTTATTCACTCGATTTAAAAAGGTAGATTGTGCAATAATTTGTGATGTCATTGTTGTACTACTCAAATTACAATCTTTGTATTTCTTTGTTTTTCTGAAAGCCACCGCACCTTGTGCCAAAATGTGATCGCGTTCTTACTGCTTTGGGGTGACTTGACTATATAAGCCCTCTCTGTACAGCATGTCATGCAAGAAAACAGGAAGCGGTCAAGGTCATATAAACATTTTTAATTTTAAAAGAAAACAAAGCATTTAATGTGAGTTGTACAACAAGAATGTCAAAAATTATTGTGCAATGAACTGTTTGGATTTAAGTGAATAAATTTTAACATTTAATATCTCAGCAATGGAATAAGCTATGACAATGGGAGTTGGACCAATAAGATAAATTTTGTAACCTCTAAAATATATATTTTTGAATTTTTAGACTTTAGGTCCACTTTAAGTAACATTCATTATCTTGAAGGGGATACATCATCCCCCAAATCAGGGCATTGCTAGCAACTCTCTGCCCAAACATTTTTAGGAATAGCACTTGAGTTTTAAATACAGCTGATAACTGACATTCATTCAAACAATACAGTTTCACTCTGGATGGTCAACAATGACTTGTCCAGTCAGTTGTGTTCCCAATTAAACTCACACACACACTGCATATGACAATATTGCCTCCAGCAATTTAAATTTAAACTCAGTGCAGGCCACGATGGCCGCTCTGTTATGAAGGTGTACTAGACAAATGGTTTTGGTTTAAATAGGAATTTGGAGGAGGGGCTACAAGTTAACTTAGTGGGAGAAATGCTACTGTCTGAGGGGAGATCAGAGAGCCTTTAAGTTTGAATTACCATCAGATTCACAGTCCTTTCCTCTGAATCCGACTGGACAGCGACAGACATAATCCACCTCATTTCTGAAGCTGTGATAGGCATTTGAACAGGTACCTCCATTGGAACAAGGATTGGCCGGGTTACAGAAAGATAATCCAAGATTAATGACTGTATTAGATAAAAGAAAAGTTTCATTTATAAAAGCAAGTCTGAAAATTTCATTTCATAAGTAGTCCATCATTCATAACAACAGATATGCAAGTAGAGGAAAATGAATGAAGGATTCATCATATGTGCCAAGCCAGAAATAATTATTGCAAAGAACATCAATGAATACTCGCATATCTAAGAGTTTCACTAAGTTTAGATCGAAGCCATCGTTTATACAGTCTGGAAATCAAGCACTACAGAATCTTTTTTTCACAAAAATATATAAAACCTTGATAGATCAGTATGACAGGCCTCAAAATTTCACCAAAATAGGATCCATATTAATTCTGGTATGGAAATTTCATAGTTCAAAAGAGAACAATGGCATGAAAGTTCCAAAAATCAGGATAACTGCTGTTTTTAGTAAATCAGCCCCTCAAAAAACATTAAAGATGCAATTTCTACATATTTGTTATATTTCTCCGAGTGATCTCTAAGATGATGGAATGAAAACAGCTATACTTACAGTCTTGACAATTTGTTCCTGTGAAACTGTTAGAACACATACAGCTATACTGAGGCTCATAGACAAAGTTGTTTGACAAGCTATGGAAGCTGTTAATACAAGTAGAACCACCCATACACGGATTGTTGTTGCAGGCCAGTTGAGCTTGAAGTATAGGATTAGCACCTGCATAAATACAAAATAGTTATTCCAACTTATATAAGATTTTTTGGAGTAAAAATGTACAAATTGATCTAAAATTTTCACCGTACTTTCCTCAATTTTACTCCATGTTCTGGGGTCTGATTCAATAAGAATTGGGTAAGGTTTGGTGTTAATATATAGTCAAAGTACTTATGAGCTGCAGGAGAACTTCTTTAAGTGGTATTCACAAAACCAACTGACACTCTTTGTAAAGATACGCAGTGTACCTGCAATAGATGCATATCGAGTTTCTAGTGTTTGCAGTTACATCTTGTTATATCACATCTCAAGCCAATCTCACTGACTTTTATTGGGGAGACAACATGCATGATATTGTGTTTACACATGCAGTCCGAGGAAAAGCACAACTACCATGACTCTGTATGTAATGCTTTTTGTACTTACTTGCAACAACTCTGAAGCTTGCATAAAGCTATCCACAATGTTTTCTCACTTTTCCCATCATGAATACTGGCAAGATATGCTGCTTAAGTCTGACTTAAGGGACTTTTTGCACATATCTTTTGTGAGTCTGTCACCTGGTTTTTCCTTGGTCAACACCATTGATATATTCATCAATCTTCTCAGTTACTGAAATAATAATTGCTCTAACACCACATCCTTAAAATTTACTGTTTTTAGCAAGAAAAATATGATAACTGTACAACAGAATCCAGTTTCTCTCAATTACTGACTATTCATCATATCAAGACATTTAATTTTTGGCTACTATGCCAATTCTATGTTTTTAAGAAAAGTTTCAAATTTCTTCCCAAAACATTTAACTCAGTTAACCTGCATAAGTCCTAGGAATCTGTTCAGTGAGCATAGTCTAAAATTCCTGAAGAAAATTTTTAATGGGCCAGTCAAAACCTTTTTTAATTGCCTCCATTTATACTGATGGTGGAGTTTTACACAACGTTTTCTTTTGTATAGAATGAACAAACATACCACAATATTCATGTAATACTTTTGCCCATTACTACAGTACTGAATGGAATCTACCTCTAGAGTTAATTTTTGTCTGTACTTCTCATTGGTGACTAAGGTCAACTAGGTTTGTTGCATTAACAAAAGGGTAAGAAAATTTTCAAAGTCAGAAGATGTACCTGACCTCATCCATTACAATTCCAGGGGACAAGTAAGTTTAAGCTGTTGCAAACTGACTGAAAAGCAGATATAAAGATTCCCACACTTCTGATACTATGAAATTCAACACTTTCTAGACAAAAATTTTTAATGTCATGAATCAAAAATTATTGTTTTGTTGGGGCGCTAAAACTTTTTTCACTTGTTCACCATCAGGCTACAGACTTAAAATTTTTTGCAGAAGGTGCTCTTCTCAAATGTTCCGAACAAAAAGCACAACTTAAAAGATTATGGGGGCTATTTTGGAGTCCAAAGGGGCAATGCTCATTGTTTCCATTGGCATTTATTTGTATCTTCTTGAGGGGAAGGAGGGCAAATTATGCAACATTTGGTATTTCTGCACCCTACACAACTAATTTCTAGGGGATTTTGAGTTAAATATATGGGATGGGAGCGGGGGGGGGGGAGGGGGAGGGAATTGCCCATCACCCCTGTGAATTTTGTATGCTGTTTTGGATGTAGTTCTGCTGACTTAATTGTAAGTACATTCTACATAATCCATGACATTCACTACTGCATTACCGATTGGAGCCTTAAGCACTATATAGAAAATGTGTTCTGTTAATTCCCACATGGAATATGACTTAACACTTCACATTTTTTTATATTTATGATAACAAACATTTACTAATACATTGCAGCTATCTGTAACAACATGATACTGTGAACAGGGGTGCAAAGTGTTTGCTCTTCTAGACCATACAACAATTTCTCTTTGCCAATCACCCAAACTTTACAAGGACATACTTTTATGACCATGACAAAATTTCAGACTTTTACCATGTTTTCCAAATTTTCCATACTGTGAATGCTAAAGTAATGATATTCAGATCTGTGACAAGTATAAATGTAGTCTCCTTACTTAGGGCTTGGGCACAGTTGATTCCAGCAAATCCTGTTCTACACATACAGATGTAGCTGGTGCCTGATTCCACACAACTAGCACCATTCTCACAGGGGAAGCTGTTACAAGGGTTGGTGTTATCAGACTGACCTGAAAATAAAATAAAATGAAACTGAATTACTAGATGTAGCATTATTACTGTAATTCCTTTCTTACCAAGGCAAAACACTTAGGTCATAAGATTTCAAAGAAAAACTTCTCAAAGCTATTTCCAAATTCTAAATGATAAAGCCTACTTTATGAGTTCATGAAATATGAGCACTTTTTAATACATACATAAGGAGTCTTGGTGGAACACCACTCACTTTCTCACAACAAAGGTCTGGGGTGAAACACTGCAAAGCACATAATGCATATTGCATGCATAGTGCAGTATATGGATTGCTTATACTCTAGTGGTATAGCACACAATGGGTTGCCATGGTAGGTAATAAGAAGAAAGATTTTCTAACCGACTCTACTTGTAAGGTCTGACAGATGTAAACCCTTCATGATTTAGTTATTCACATTCTTTATGAAACATACGAATGAAACATATGAACACTTTTTACTAAGCACATATATCATGTCCTGCATAGAAGGAATGCAGACCACAAGTGGGACTTATTCAGTGTTGTGAATGTACAGGAACCCACAGCCATATAATGAAAACTTACAACCCACAAAATGTTAAATAAATGTTTTAAAATAATAAACTACATTAAACTAAACTATCAACTGCACTGAACTTAGCTAAAATTAACTACTCAATCTTCTCTGAAAAATTATCTGCAACATTAAAGCCGGTATTGGTATAGTTAGCAAATATCTTCACAGCGTTTGAAGACTCCTATCATACTTACTAGACAAAGGATGTTACTACTTACGTAATTCACAGTTGATGCCAATAAATCCTTTATTACAGTTACAAGTGTATGAAGAACATGATGTCCCCACTCTGCTGCATGAACCACCGTTGGTGCAGGGATTGGTCTGACATGGGTCAGGGATGGCTATATGGTAAAACAAAGACCATTATTCTGTGATTTTTTTCAGCAATAATTTCTATTACTTGAAATTCTGCTATTAACTGCTATGAACAATTTGGCCTAAATGTTGTTCGTACGGTGGGATATGTCATCCTCTTTCAATGTAACAATAGTTCTGTCTTGAAGCAGTCAGATGACTTTGTAATGAAACCTCTGAGACAAAGATGACTGGCATGCAGTTGATTACTTTCACTGATGATATGACAAATGATCTCTTAAATTTCTTACTTACATCAAATAATGACAGCTTTGATTAAACAACTTGTTTGCCACTCACCAATCTCACACTGGGTTCCTGTGAAGCAGCCTTGGCACTGACAAGTAAATCTGTAACAATCCGTAGCATCAGGGGTACAGAATCCATTATTCTGGCAAGGATTTGGCTGGCAAGGGTTGAATGCTTCAGGAAGCAAAAGAGGAAAAAAACTATGTCATAAATACTGGGTACATGATGAGAAAATGAAATAGTTATAAAGATGTCTACAGATAAAATGTATGAATAATCACCATAGTGGAAGTTGTAATAACACATCTTGTATTTCCTAGAAGCAAATATCTAGGAACTGTCAAATCCTATTACCCTTTAACATCTCTTGGGTGACATATGAGACCATAACACAACCTCTTGTTTTGTTTCCTTTCATCTTATTTTATCACTTCATGTACACACACACAAGTATAAACATAAAAACAATGTTGATCTGCATAACATTTATACACAAGGTGAATGTAAGTGCACAGAAACTCCACTGGGGTTAAGATGTACTCAACAACATACACAGAAACAGAAATTGTATGAGAAATCCAACATTACTTACGTTGATTGCAGAATCGTCCAGTGAAGCATCCAGTACATTGACAGGTGTAACCCGAACAGTCTCCTTGGAAGTCGGGAACACACTGAGCACTATTCTGACACTGATTGTTTTCACAAGAATTTATTGCTGAAGAATGACAAGTAAAAATAAAAAATAAACTGGCAAAACTTTGGAAAACTATTTTTCTTAAATGTCATAATAGATTACAACATTAAAGAGGAAAGGAATTCCTACCCATACCCATTAACATTTCTTTAATAATTGCCAATTTGTACTCAATACTACAAATGACAACTTCATCATACTTCAAGCTTCCCCCTTTACAATTCCTTCAAAAAAAGTAAAGCACACAGTTTCAAACAAGTTTACTGATATCTGACTTATGACTGACAAAGCCATCTCTGTAATGATACTTGCACAGTTACAAAAGCTGGAGGTGACTATCTGAATAATACACAGGAATGAAAAATATGATCATTGCTTTAAATTTTTGATAACTTTAAAATCAATAACTGTGAGACTGCCTTAGCCACATGTGTACTTCAGTCAAAAAAACTTTCATGTGCATTCTGGCTCCTGCACACCCCTCCCCCACCCATCCACCTTCCACACACACACACACACACACACACACACACACACACACACACAAGTCTGCTTCTATGACAACCAAACCAAAAACTGAATGATGATACTTAACAGGTCTAAATGAGGTAAAAAAACAATGTGCCTTGATTGCAAACATGACATCTTCAGGAAGAGGGATTTCTCATCTGCAAAACAAGCAATGCACAGATGGTATCCCAAACTGGTAGCTACAGGTATCACTTAAGGCCTACAGCTTTATGGTGACAATATACAACTTTCCATCTCCAGACAAAGGAATTTCTTACCATTCTCACAGAAAGTCCCGTCAAAGCATGGTGGACACTGACAGCTGTAGGACAAACAGGTATTATCTGGACAACAGGTGGCGCCACCTTGGCACTGGTGATTCTCACAGGCATCACGGACTGAAAGGAAAAGATTGGTTCCAGGTTGAAGGGACCATTCTTGGGTTACTTACACAGACATATTGTAGCAGATGGGATAAAAATTGCCATTTACAGTCTGGGCAATGGTTCAGATTATATTAGTGTTATGGTGACATTAGTGTCAGGCAGTGTAGTACACAGGCACATCAAGAAACCGACACTGAAGATTTCATGGATGAACACCAGCAAGATTCACCTCCTTTTAACTATTTCTCAGAGGGTTGCTTAGTTGAAAAGTTTAGGCAAAATTATAAGTTTCTCTAGCTGTGTCAACTGTATTTAAGCTACAAAACAAAAGCTCATTTAAATGCAAACACTATATCACTTATTGTTATGACTAAATTAAGTTAACTAGTGGTGAAGGCTATTAATTTGAATAATGGTGGAGAAGGATTGGTTCAAATTTATATGAAACGATTATTCCCGAGTGAAAAGTGGAGTAAGGCAAGAATTGTTACTGTCAACCCTCTCAGACTTGTAGTAAGAAGTTAATGTAGAGAAAATATGTAGAAGGGTTGTATCTCTGGGCAGGAGTACTAATACTACCATGCAGATAGTCACACAGCAAGTGTTTATTCAGTTAGAGGTGGAGAGAACTAGGGAGTGGGTCATGAAATGTTCTTAGGGTAACAGTTCATTCAATGAAATGGCTAGAGCAAGCAAAATGTGCATTTAAATAAGTTTTGTGGCGGCATCTGAATGGGCAAAACTTTTTGTCAAGGGAGGGACACCTATGAGCCACACCACCTTGTTAATTGCTTAACCGCTGGTACCTGTATACACCCATCTCTAACATATTAGTGCAAAAGTTCACAACAGCACTATTGCTCAACTTTCAAATTTTTTAAGTATAGACAAAACTCCATTCCCACTAGCCAATGTGCAAAAGTATATTACCCTCCAATTTCCCACATTACATCCAACTGACCTATTTCAACCCCCTTATTGAACAGTATGTATATACATTACTCACAGTCTTCACAGAACTCTCCAGTATAACATGATGGACATTCACAGATGTACAGATCACACGCTCCATCAACTGCAACACAAGCAGCTCCATTCTGGCACTGGTTATTAGCACAGGCATCAACAGCTGTATTTAAGACATATATGTACATTTGTATCAACATCTTGTAACATATCTCCATGTTATTCTGGTTTTGTTTTCCTTTGTTAAATGTACTATTATATTCCAAATTTTGGTATTTTGAAGCAAAAAAAAAAAATTCAAACTTCAGAGCCTTTTCAATTGCACTATAACTTATTTTATTTCACTCACTATGTTTGTACATTTAACCTAACCACACGACTGAAACAAAAGTAAAAACTCTAACACATGTTTGTACTCTTAAAAACAAGTTAAAAGTTCTACAGTTAAGTTTTTGGCACATTCTGTAAGTTTTCAAAGGTTATGTATTGCAGAATATATACGTATACATGTATTACGGCACACAAGACCTAGTTTCTCAACTTACAGCCAACAGGCCATTTGCATCCCACCACACAGCACACTAAAATGACCCACAGAAACTAAGATGAGTCAAAACTTGAATGAGAAACAAACTGTTTAATAAGGCTATGGCTACTGCAATTGCAAAACAGTATTTATTCACACACACACACACAAAAAAAAAAAAAAAAAAAAAAAAAAAAAAAAAAACTGATTCCCTACCCCAAACAAATGAGAACCCCAAAAGCCATACTGAATGGCCACTTACGAATATCACATGTCCTTCCAGTGAAGCACTCTGAACACACACAGGTAAACATATTGATACTGTCCGTGACACAGAATCCACCATTGTTGCAGGGGTTAGGATCACATGGGTTTCCTTTTAACAGTTTAAAAGTAAAGAGACAATTGATCAAAATATATGCTTACTTATTAAAAACAGGATTTTGACAGTCAACTCTAACAAAGTGGTAAATTGTCCTTGTATCATACCTTTGAGGAAAGGTTAACATGGCATAGATCATACTACTTTCCATATCATCCACAGAGGTGGAGCTTTGTCCACACTAAATTGCTGCTTCGAGGTCTATACCTATACTGAAATCAAAGTGTGTATCTTTTGAATCAAAACTACTTTGAAGCCTAACCCTGTAATAAGTCATAAAATCCAAGTTTGAGCCTAAGTGAAACTGAACTGGATGCCACCCTCATCAAGTTACAATTCTCCAGTGCTTGCAGACTCCTCAACCATCCCCCCCCCCCTTCTCCCTGCCACCACTACCTCATACGGTGACCAGATGCATTCTAAAATGACTGACCTTCAAGGCCTTGCACACTCATGATGACTGGTTACATCAGGTCATACTAGTTACAGTCCATAGTGGTATTTGAGACCCGTTCAATTATCTGTTCATATCTATGAAGTACTACAAGTATTATCAGGACATAATATACTGACGCAAATTTTCTTTTCACCATTTGTGTCATAAAGTCCATTCCAATTGTTCACTCTGCTAAATTCGAATATTACTAGAGAGATTTTTCCTTTGGTTTTTATCCCCTTATCTAAAAGTTGGGGGTGAACTCGGGAGTACGTACAAATATTATTTCTTTCTTCTAGAGATCTTGAATGCTAAATTGTGATACCTGAAATAAGACAACATGCATACCCATACACCTAACCAGAAAGCCAAAAGGCTTAGTGATTCCTTGACAATGAAATGTGAGTCTACTGTGCTTTCAAATTGACAGTGTTTCATAAATTACTGTCTTTACAATCTTGGCACAGAATGTCTAGGATCCCTGGGCATAGATCAAACACACCAGTACCATATTAATAAACTTTTGACCTCCATTGACCTCAAATGACTTTTGATCTTAAAGGGGAATTTTCATGATCCCAGACAGTTCCAATTCTCCCAACTATGCATCTTCTAGCTCCTCCCATAACTGTATGAGGCTCTTCCTTGTGCAAAAATAAACCTGTTTTATTGCTTAAGGCCATGTCCTGGTGAGCATACAAGGCTATAAAATGTAATAAAAATACTCTCTCTGCCTTGTGTGGAATGTGAGCTACTCTGCATCTTTCAAATTTTCAAACTTTGATGTCAATCAAAGAGCAGTCACCAACTGAGAATTTTGATATACATACACTAAAAATATACTTTGGGGTGATGACTGTCTGTCTTTAACTTAATATGGGCCATCTGCATGTCAAGTATGTGATTCATCAATATTTCTCTGTTCAAGATAGTGTTTACAAAGTTCCAACCTTCTGACCTCTGGTGACCCCAAATGACCTCAGACCACCAAAAAATGATGAATTGTTAGTTAGATGAGGTTTAATTGGCCCAGTTTCCAACCAACTGGTTCAAGTCAAGCCGGCCACAACCTTTTTTCTAGTTGTGGCTTACTGGCTTGTTTTCCCTTCCTCCACTGCTTATGCGGAGCGTCACGCACAATGGCAGAAGGTTCCATCTTTAAAGTCTTTGGTATGACTCAACCTGGGAATCTAACCCAGGTCTCCCACGTGAAAGGCGGATGCTCTACTACTAGACCAAACAAGTAGTCTTCAAAAAATGATGAAGATCATTAAATCAATATGGGCCATCCACATGCTAAGTATGAGATTCATCAAAGTTCCCCTGCTTGAAATATCATGTTAACCTCACAAGACCTGTGACCTCCACAAAAATCAACAGGGACCATTTACTTAATGTGGGCCACCTACATGTGAAGTATGAGATCCCCTTGAAGTTTTTCTGCATGAGATATAGTGTTTACAAGGTTTTTACCTTTTAACCTACGATGCCTCCAAATGATCTTTGACCTCCAACAAAAATGTTTCATTCACTCAACATGGGCTATCCACATTCTAAGTATGAGATTCTTCGAAGTTCCCCTCCTTGAGATATAGTGTTTACAATGTTTTAACCCTTTTGATCTCTGGTGACCCCAAATGACCTTTGACCTCTACCAAAAACAATAGGGATCATCTTTGTTATAGGAGCCATACACATGTCAAGTATGAGATTCCTTAAGTTACACAACTTAAGGTAGGGTTTATATGAGCAATTTCCAACATATTTACCATTTGATCTCTGGTGACCTTAAATGACCTTTAACCTTCACCAAAAACAAAAGGATCATCTACACACTTAGGGGTATCTAAATGCCAAGTATGAGATCCCTTGAGGCCACCCTTCTTGAGACAGAGTGTTAACAACGAAGTGTCACATGTGCACATACACACACAGCATCACCACCACATAGATTCCTCTGACTATGTCAAGGAATCAATAAAATGTAATGAAGCTCAGTTGTGACTTACCTTCATCAACCATGACATTGAATGTGCATGTGGCTTGGTTCCCTGAAGGATCCTGCGCTGTAACTTGGACTGAAGTTGAGCCAACTGGGAAGAAAGTATTAGGGTCTTGAGACATAATTACAGTTGGGACTAGACCAGAGTTGTCACTGACAGTAGGCTGGTTGAAGAAGACACTGGTCCCTGGGAGACCTTCAATGATAGTGACTGAGGTATCTGGTGGGCAGATCACTGTTGGATTTACACGATCGACTGTTGAACAGAAAATAAAATTGAAAAGAAAAGGTGTTTAAAGGCTCTACAATATCACCCTTAAAATTCTCCCTACTAGCCTCTCCTCCAATTTAAACAATAACACCTGTCTAGTACACCTCCAAGACAAAGCCGCAGTAGCCTGCACTGAGTTCCGATTCCTTAAAGGCCATACTGACACATAACTATGTGTGAGCTTAATTGGGAACCCAAGTAACTGTACATGGCATCAAAGACCAACCAGAGCAGAACTATTATATGAATAAATGTCAAAGTATAGTCACCAATTATATTCAGAACTATGCTATTCCTAAATACATTTGGGGGAATGCCATAGCCCATTTAATGCAAAATCAGGAAATGTATTACATATATATATATGTATATATATACATATATGTGTGTATATATGTGTGTGTGTGTGTATATATATATATAACAGTATTTAAAGGGGCTATTGCATTACCCCAAACATATTTAGAAATATCATCATATCTCTAAATACAACTGGTGAGTGCACTTTGATTGACATTAACTCAAACAGCAGCTTCACTCTGGTTGGTCAATGATGACTTGTGCAGTCAGTTGTGCATGTTTCCAATTATTCACACTCAGTAATGCATGAATATTGCCTTCAGCAGTTTAAACTCAGTTCATACTTCTGTATAACTTTGTCTGGGAGCTGATGTTTTTTGTTGAAATTGCAGGTGGGCTAGAAGTAAACTTACCAAAACTATTGTACTATAACAGCTTGAAGGTAACCCCCCTTTAAGCTTTTCAAAGTTAACCACCAAATCATTCAAAGGGTTGCTACTGGTACAGTATGTATAGAATGGAGAATTCACACACACACACATACATACAAACACACACATGCATACAAATGGCACCATACAGTAGCTAGTCAGGTAATGGACACAATTCTTATACGCAAGGGAAGCCACACAAACTCGTTCCTGCGGAGCCTCGCGGAGACGGATTTGCGTGTTCACTGGAGCTTGACTCATTATCTTTCTTGTCCTTCTCGGCACTGCCGAGCACTTTCCGAATTATGCACAGCTTCCTCTTAGCTTGTAGTAATCCGATTTCAGAGCACAATGGCCGAGTAAACAGCTTCCCAATTTCCGTCATGACCAGTGCCACAGCTTTTGTTCGAAATGTCTAAATGTCAGTTTACACGAAGCTACGGTGACCGAGCGCTCAAGTGTGAAGACCAGTTGCTTTTCTTTTGTTAAACTCCCAGCTATTCACATGTTGTTTGAACCAAAATAAATTCTTGCGTTTGTGTTTGTGTCTTTCCTTCTTTGATTTCTTTTAAGAATTTTTTCTCTTTTAGATGAAAGTATGTTTTGCAGTGTTAGTTGCTTTGTTTTTTAAATTATCTGCTTCTATACATTGAAAGGAAAACTTGACCGTGACCATGGTTGGTCTTGTTTATACAAACCAAGAATTTGTCACTATGTGAAGTGAAATTCCCGAACGAAATAAAAACAGGTTAAGCTCATAATTATTCAAACAATTACTGCTATAAGGATGGCATATTTAGTAAAACCTTTCAATTTTGCCGAGGCCCTATAAGTTAGGTCGAATGCAGTTTCCTTTTCTTTTCTTTTTGACGCTAACTGCAGGTTTGTAAATATAAAAAATGGATATCAGTCAGTCTTAATGAGCGTTCACACCAAAACCGAAGTCTGCTGCGTTTTGCGGGTGGGACGCGAAATTTGTTATCTCAGAACGGATGGGGCTATTTTTTAAGTTTTCATGGAAATAAAATTGCCCCTATTTGTCCTGGGCAAATATTTCTGAGCCTCGCCCGCAAAACGCAGCAGATTTCGGTTTTGGTGTGAACGCACCTTTATCCCGTTTGGCTAAGGCTCTGTGGGTTTTATCCTTAAATAGTCCACGAAGTTCTGAATATTGTAAATATCGACGCTAATTTTGCAACCGAGTTTGCGATCCTATATTCTCAAAATAGAAACGCCCGTCGCACGGAAGGGAAATGCTGTCAATATTTCTGCAGCCATGTGAGAAGATCTTATGCCTGTCAACAGTGACCGCGGAGACGGTGGGACTACGGGGGCATTAGCCCCAGCACATTTTCTGCCGTGGGCCTTTTGAGCCGCCTTATAAACGGGTGAACTAGCTTCTTCAGATTAAACTTCGGGAAGGGACCCCGTGACTTGTAAAGGTGCATTTTAAAACAAATGTTTGCCATAAAACTTACTCGAAGATTGTTTTTAAAGAAAGTTCCAAACAACCATTATTCTAGGATTTCTCACTGCAGGCGAAACTTCCTTCCATTGCTTTACTAACAGCCAAACAGCTTGCAGCCTGGTGGCATAAAATGTACGTGGCAGTGCACAAAATTGATGTGCGACGTACGGTACACTTCATGTAGCTGAAACTAAGCCAGGCCCGTATGTCGATTTTGATTCGTTCGGTGGTGCATCGTAACTCCGCCCGGACCCTATTTTAGTCCATCCCATCCAAAGAATAACTAACTATGATTTGTTACAACGAATGACGTAACGGCAAGACTGATGACGAAATCAGAAATTGATGACGACAATGATGAATGATAGATATTTATTGCATTCAAACTCCTGTACATTTTTACCCGTATACCGTGTGCGTACATGCAATATTATCCATATCACCTTTCGTAGTTAGGATTAGGCCTAGGGACCGTTCTCAATTTTGGGCCACAAGTTACCAAGTTAAGTTTGAGGCTTTACTTCCAATATTCTTTGAGTAATAATACATAGTATGAGATTCTCTGGAGGTATTTTTTTTTTCAATTTTTTTTTTTTTTTTGGGGGGGGGGCATTTATATTAAAAATACCATTACCAATGGTCATGTCTTTAAGGAATCGGAAGTTTATAAAGGAATAACGAAACGATGTAAGTTTCTTAACGATGTGTCTTTCCATCATAATCCAAGCAGTTTTTATTATGCGACATCACCATAAAAATTGCATTAACAGGCCAACAGACTTCAACAGTTTTTTGAAAACTTAGAAAGATATAAACTGCGTAACCAGGGACCACGGGTCCAGTTTTGAAGTGGGGCAGGGGAGGGGGTTGAATCATCGAGGCGGCCCAATATGTTCAAGAAAATAAAAGCGTATCAGCCCAGTTTAAGGCAGCCCAAAATGCCCACGGCAGAAAAGTGCGGCGTCTAAGGCTCCCGTAGCTTCCCTCACCCCTCCCCTTCGTCTCCGCCGTCAGCTGTAATCATAGAAAACATGAAACGAAAAATATTAGGCAAAAAATTTTCAGACAGATGAGAAAATAGGGAAAACACAAAATTATTTAAACGGGAGGTCGGTAGCCAGAGTAGTTCCTGAGAAGTACAAAAATGTCAAATTTAAGCTGGCTTACTGTGCTGAATTTTACGGGAATACCAATCGGCTGGAAGATGTATAAGTCTTTCAATTTGTAGAAGACTACGGTGTTTGTAAGTCCCAGTATCCAACGGTAGCTCAGAACTGAATACTCATTCATTTATTAACGGCCAGCGCCCATTTTTGCGTGGCCTTTTTTGGAAGTCATGTGGCTTCGTCACTTCTCGAGCTCTTCAGACACAAGTGACGTCATTCATGTGGACCTGGAATATTTTTTTGCGATTGTTGAAGGTCGGCGCCATTTTGGAGTTTGCAGTTTTCCGATATTTCACCCTGTACTACATGGTTTCCGAATACCTTTAGCAGTAGTGGACTTAAATTAAAACCACGAATAAGGCTCGGCATGAATCTGGATGGTAATTGCTAAATTTGCCGATATTTCACGAGATTAAATTTCGCCCGTGGCAGCTGGCTCCAACACGAGTGATACTGCGCAATATACTGGATATGACATTTCCTTCGTTAGGTTAGCCACACTTACGATAGGCCTATACGCGGAAGTGATAGTACGACCGTGAATCAGCAGCCGCAGGGCCAACGAACATAAACACGGTACCCATGTCTCTAGTTTGAATTAAGCCACGAACTGTTTACATGTTCGCTGGCCCGAACGATGCAGTTAATTGTAAGTTTCCATTACAAGGGTGGGATGGCTGAGAACGGGGAAGAGTGGAATGGGGGAGATGAGAAACCGGAAATATGGACAGACTTCCAAAGGACTGAACCTGGACTGTAGGATAAGTTTGTAAATACGGAAATACTGGGCTGGCCGGAGTATGTGTGTGTGCTGGGGGGGGGAGGAGGGGAGGAGGGGGGGGAGGAGGAGGAGCGCACATTAAAAAAGGGATCTTTGTCTTTGGGAGGGAGATGTCGAGTGAGAGGGAGTTCCCCACCTCATTTCAAATTCGGAACTTTTCTGTCTCTCCCAAAGTTGATATTCTCTTTCTCTGAGTTTTTTTTTTTTTTTTTTTGGGTTTGTTGAAAACTAGTCAATTTTTTTTTTTGAGGGGACTGGTAGGTCACATGGCCCCTCATGTTCCCTGTGGTTACGTGCCTGATACAGGGTCCAAGTGATGCTTAATACTGCAGTCTGGCAACCTGACCTATGGGGGCGAGGCTGGTTGCACTGTCGAATGGACGAAATGAAACCCAGAACTGAAGCTAGAAAAGGTTTTAAAAGGGGGCAATGCATTTTTGGAGGGTGATGGTATTTTCATGGGAATGCTGATGTTTGGGTTATCATTTTGACCTTTTCTTAAAAATGTCTACAGTGCGAAAACTTTTCTCGTGACATCTCTCTTCCTCCCCATGGCCATTGGCGTGCAGCTTTTTTTTTTTTTGTTTTTTTTTTTTGTTTTTTGTTTGTTTGTTTGTTATGAAGGTGAGACTGAGTTGACTTGATGGTCTTTACATCTGAGTGTCATGGGGTATGTTTGAATGTTGTTATACATAATCAATAATTTAAGAGTCTTGTCTTAGTCTTAGTGTCATCATGGTTCTCACTGCACTTATTGGCGTTGGATAATAGGAAAAGTCTGAAATATTTTGATTGTGGCCATACCATGGCAGACCCTTGAAAAGTTATTTGCGGCCTCAAAAGCTTGGGGACTAGTCGGACCATTTTTCTGGACTGCTGCCTTAGGAAGTGGCTTTCACGCCCATAGCCAGACGCACCCGATTCTTAGTTTTAACTGCACAGGCTATGAGAATCGGTTGCCAGACAAGATACTGAAGATGGGAAGGGGAAAGGGTATGATAGCTTCCAGGCGGACTAAATATTTTTTTTCAGCGGGAGGGGGTGAGATACGTTAAGCTGCACTGAGGAAATGGTTACTTTAAAAACCTGACGAAACTTTCGCTGCGCTCCGGCCCCGGCCCTTCCTCTGGCTACGGGCTTGGTGGCCTGAAGCAATCATGTAACGCATGAGCATATGGGATCCTCCCAGTCAGGGTAGGTGATGGGTGGAAATGTTTACTTGAATTTTAAACCTTCATCGATAATTCAAAAAATATGGTGTGCGCGAAGCACAAAGTCTAGGGGTTGTTTTCAGTGGATATTCTTAGACCCATAATCACGTCTTCACTGTCAAAAGTAAAACGCAATATTGAAAGCAGTGAAAGTCCATGACGGCCGTGATGTGTCCAAAGTTTTAACTCTCACCCTCCCAGATTATCGCTACGATCCCACAACTAGACAAGAGCTGCTGCTCCTAGTAGGCCTAACTATAGTTCACTTCCTACTGAGCCTAAGCCATTGGGAAAAGCCACATCAATAGTCGTAATCCCAATTGTCCAAAATAATTTTTAATTGGTATGATCCGAAAAATGTTTTCTTGACGTATGCAATAATTTCTCTTTTTCCGATAATCCTCAGTTTGTGTCAAGCTCAACTGCGCTGACATCTCCCGCGCTTTTCCGTATCGGTACCTCTGGTACAACTTGCAAAACACAAGCTTTGCACGTGTTGTCTCGGCGCACTAGTGGGGCGTATCATTGCGGTCCAGTTAGGAGATTTCATTATTTGTATCCCGCTTATCATGAAAATGAACGTAAATGCGGCATGCTGGTTAAGTGAACGTTGGGATAAAGTATATCAAAAAAACTAATGCACAGATCGTTGCCAGTGTCGATGCTGCATTTGTTCTCAAACCATAATTAAACGCAACTAACGATGGAATCATTTCTTGGCTAAAAGATTTCCAGTTTAGGTTCTAGCGCAAGTTAACTTTAGAGTTTATTAACGAAACTAACGTTAGTTGCGTTGCCGGTGTTATTTGCAGTAAATTCCCTAATGCATAACGCAATTAATGTCCGATTTATTTTGAGCTACACTGTATTGTAGGCTACCCTCGGCTGGTCGGTAAACATGTGCTGGAGCTCATGTTTTGTTTTTGGGACAGTTATCAGCATATTTAAGTCATCGGTAAAACCCCAAGTCCAGAAATAATCGGCTTATAGGATTAGCGAAGGTTTGTGAGGCTGAATGGCTATCACTTATTGACGTATTGTGTGTGAGCTTTTGTCTGGACGTTACCCTCTTTGAATAGCAGTCTAGTGGGAGAACTATTCAGGGCTAGACCTGCAATTGTGTGACTGTAAGCTGGGCACAAAAGGGCAGGCCTCGGAAGGCTTATTAAACATCGGTGAACTTCGGAAATGGGTGTGTGACGTCAATAGGCATATTCATAGAATCTTGATGACATCAGCTTCCGCGCGGCTCCGCAGCAACGAGTTTGTGTGACTTCCCCAACACGTGTGTTTGCATCCAAAACAGAAAGAACATGATTTCTCCACCATCAAATATATTAATATATTAATTCCCTGAATTTTCCCTGATTTTTTGCTATTTCCATAAATTCCCTTAATTTCCACCTGTCTGGAAAAATAAAAAAAAAAGTTTTTCCCTATTTCCCTGATTTTCCAATATGGCTGGGAACCCTGATGATACCCTTTGTTGAACACATTTACAGGCTTGTTTGTAGTTGTAATATTATTTGGTTGGTATTTCCATTTTATGTAAAGCTTTAAAAATATCCATATTGAGCAGATATGACAAACATCTGTTGATGCATATATGATGCACATAATACCAATAATGGGTACAACATTACTGTATGTAGCATTATTTATTACTCACCTTGAGTACACCTCACAGTGAAAGTACACATGCCTTGATTTCCAGAAGGATCAGTGTAAGTGTAAGTCACTATGGTATCTACAGGAGTCTCTCCACCTTGGAACTGTGAGATTCCAGACTGATGGCTCTGACTGACTAAATTCACTGTGCCTGAATTATCTGAGGCTTGTGGCTCACTCCAGGTAGCTCTGCAAAATGGTACTTCTAATGAAGTTTCTTCCTGTATATCTGCTGGACATACGACTACTGGATTCACTCGATCAACTGTTTGAAATGAAAATACAAAATGTATAACCAGATAAGAGAGACTAGAAAATTCTCTGTACCAGACATTTAAATATTTGAGTGCATTCTATCACAATCTCACTCAAAACATCTCAGAAATTTCCATCTTCTCTTCTAAGTAGGACTATCAGAGAATACTTCTAACATTTTCTTGGCCAATTAAAGTATCAGCTTATACAGCACAGCAACCCTACATTTCAACTTGCAAAATTTTTAAATGGAGCATAAGTCATAAGTCGTAGTGGTTTAGAGTGCAAGCATGAGTCACGCACTGTGCTCTTAGGTTTGTACATAGCGCATTAAGTACAGAGTACATTAAGTATAGAAATGTTAATGCATTCAGAGACTACCATTATGACCCTTCACCTGTATAACTCTGTACTACAGCTTAATTATTTTCACGACTTCGCTAAAAGCAGGTTACATAAACTAGATGTTAATTAAAATAAAGAACTGCCTACACTTTCAACCTTAAGAGCCAAGCCAATAGTCACTTTCAGAAAACTAGAGCACCAATGGTACAGTAGCTCAAACCCTGGCAAACTCTGGGGTTGGCTCTTCTCTGCCCCCCCCCCCCCCACAAAACCCTATGTACATCACTGCATGGTGTGATGGCTGGAAACATAATCAAAACAAATACATGTCTTTTCCAACATTAGTAAAATGCAAATAAAAAACTAGACCTTACCGCCCCCCCCCCCATTATCAAACGCAAGGTAAGGAAATTCCCCCTTTGTCCCCAGTGAAAATAACAGAACTAACCTATTTTAAGTTCAAATCATTACCATACCAATTATCTATGAAGAAACATGTAATTCAATATCACAGTGAGCTACAGTAATCAAGACACTAATTAACAGAACAGTTTCGACATAAAGCAATATTGATGTACTCACATATATGCATTACCACAGGTCCAAAGATTCATATTTAAAATCAGAGAAGTGTGAATGTTAAGGCAGTAGATAAAACGTGAAATCTCCACGTCCTACTTGACAAGCAGCAGAGGACCGACCTCTTTTGTATCAACTTCTTAAGTCTTGATTACAGTCTAACCTAAGCAGTGCAATCCTTGCCTTCAACTGCTAGATTGCACCATCCCAACCAAGCCCATCAAGCCCAGTAGCTTCTGGTTTTTACATACATTATTATAAAGTTACCGTTAGTAAACAATCTGGTATTAGCTCTCTGCTGCCACAAGGAACTTAGAATATACAGTTACCAGGAGAACAGGTAACTTTTCAAGGAAGAGGTATTGTCAATTACAACTCGTGCACGATGATGAATTATGGTGCCAACCAGGGAGCTGTGCCAACACACCTTCTACATCACCACACGCAATACAGAAATTGCTCATATACTGCCCAGAAGCTAAGCAGCTCCCTTTAACCTAACCTTTACAACCTCACAGGACTGACCTCTTGTAGACAGACAGTTTTGCACAGAGTGTAGTATACAGAAAAATAGGAAGTAAAGTGATTTTGTGAGACTGGCAAAAATAGAGGGGTGGCACAAAATTGGTTAGAAAGGTATCAAAAGTATCCTTCATCCCAAATTGGAGAAGTAATTTGTAATCTGCACATGCCAGTTGTCCTTCTGAGCAATTTTGAAGATAATTTTATAATGCATCTAGGAGAAAATAGCATTTCAAAATATTTACAACTATGGCCTCAAATGACCTACATTTTTACACCCAGCTGGAAGTCCTTCAAAAGTCGATTAACTAAAACCATGTTTGGTAAATATCAGACTCACAGGTGCAAAGCAATACCACATCAAAGATATTTCCACCTTTTGACCTCTAATGAGTTTATATGACCTTGGATCAAAAATCTGTGTACAACCCTAAAGAACCACTATGTAAGAAATATTATGACCAAATTTCAAGAACATACAGTGCTATTTGTGGGGGGGGGGGGAGAGACGTTTTGAAGATATTCACGTAGCGGCCTTTTATGACCCCTAAATGACCTCTGACCTCAACTTCTTGAAAACGACAGGTAGCCTAAAGTTCAACAACCAATGTGTCCGAATTTCGTTAAAATCCGTCCACAAGTGTACGCCTGAGAGCATTAAAGGCAAAGACTAGATTAGACAGACAGACAGACAGACAGACAGACAGACAGACAGACAGACAGACAGACAGACAGACAGACAGACAGATAGACAGGGTGACGGTGGCGGATCACAATAGCTCAAACAGCTCTTTGAGCTGGTTTGAGCGAAAAAGCCTACAAAGATACTTCGCTAGCTGCAACTAATTTACATGAAATGTTTACTGTACTACAGTATATACTGCTTATACTCTCTCTGATGGGAAGAGCTGGGATGGAGGGTAAATAGGGTATTCCAGTATTTGCCTATTGTTTGCCGACTTCTTTCCCCCCTCCCTGTATGAACAGCTCAGTGTTGTTTTCTCGGGGATTGTGAGGGATTAATTTGTCACTAATTGACAGGACCTGCAGTGTTCTCGTGATACTCATTTCATACAGCAGGGCTTGATTTTATTTCCACACTATAAAATACGCTATGCAAACATACATTTTTACAATATGGACGTGGAAGACGGAAGAAGCAGTGCTTTCACCAGAGATTCCACTTTACATAAGAGTGATTGATTATAACAGCAAAACTAAAACAACAAAGAAACAATAAAGGCTAAAAAGAAAGATTAGACTCACCAGTAGATACAATACCTCCTTAGTAAATGAGATTTCAGTTTAGATTTGCGAGGAAGTAAAAGTTTTGGCTTCTTTTATGGTAGTATAAAACAGTTACAAATACTTGCAGTATTAACAAAAAGACAGTGACATATTTCTGTTGCAGAGGAATTTATACCAACAAAAAATTACCAAATTTACGAAAATGATTCATTATGGTTGTGAACATCACAGTTGTATCCATTCAAATTGAGAGATATTTTTATTTATCTCTTCCTATGCTGTCAGGGTTTCCCCTGGCATTCATTTTGTGAGGCGGCCACCTCACAGTTTTTGGCCACCACCTCACAGAAATTTGTAATAGTTGCCACCTGTAATGTACTAGCTATAGAAGTATTGATAGTCTCCCTCACTGATGGTGCCAAAACTGGCACCATATTGCCCCCATGGACTAGCACCACCTCACACTGTCTAAAACCCAGGGGAAACCCTGGCTGTGATGTCAAACCTTTCTTGTGATAAATAAATAAGTAAATGAAATGAAGCATCACCTGGGGTACAAGTCACAGTAAAGGTGCATGAAGCTTGGTTGCCTGTTGGATCTGCATAGGTGTAGGTGACCAATGTCGATCCTTCACTGAACAGTGTGTTTGGCATGTGAGATTGAGAAACCAAAGTGACTACTAAAGAGTTGTCTGATACCATTGGATCTTCCCACGATGCCAAACAACTTCGAGCTTCCAGGGTTGTTTCCTCCGAAATACTCGCTGGGCAACCAGATATGACAGGCATCATGGTATCCTCTGAAACAAAAGCAACACAGGTTGTCAAGTTTATAAACTCATGTCACAAAACTTATTTCTACCCCTAACTGTGGTTATTGTACTTTTCACACAAAACATTTTCAAACCTATTAACCCATTATTTGTATGCAAAGAATGATAGTTAATTCAAACTTTGTAGCTCAGTAACTTCATTTCCAAGAATTGAGGTTCTTACAGAAATTCAATACTCTTTTAGCTCACAAATAACTTTTGGGCCTGAACTTTCAAATCTTATAGTAATGCACCCTTTACGACTCCATAATACGTCATAGTTTGAGGAAATGGAGCGATTGCCCAGGTTTGCTGATTGGAATTACAAATGGCTTCACTAAATGATACAAGATACTTTCTGTCTATCCCATGATGAGGTAGTTGTCAAGTAAAACTGGTCATAAGAAAACTAAAAGGACAATCATGTTGAAGACATACTCCTCCATCAATATCTGTTGAAAAGCTTTTACTAATGACATATCAAAGCAGTGCTTCCACTTTCCCCAAATAAACCCCAAGTTCACAGTTTCTGTATCCTTTTTGTAATTTTCCTGAAAGTCTGTTATTTCAGGAAATCCAGAATTTTATAGGATTTTACTGTGCTCAAATCCAAGGAGACAAATGTCTTTTTTTCTTTTCCCCTCCTGCATATATGATGAACCTTAGTTTTATTTTTGTTTCTCAACTTATGCTTGCCCGTAATTGAAGACAGAAAAGAGCATGTAAGAAGGGCTCCTGAAAATTACAGGAAATAACCATCAAATGTCAGGAAAGTATGGACTCTCAAGAAATTTTGTTTTGAGTGTGGAAGCACTCAGGCTGTTTAATTATCAATGCTTTAAAATTATTAAGAGCAGATCCAAGATTTTTCAAAGAGGAGAAGGGGGCAGAGGCGAATACTAAAATATCAGAACAATGTTCAGTGTGGTATGAGAGCATAGGAAAATATTCCAAAAGTCTGGGAATTCAAAGCTGAATGGGCACTTCATATACACACATAGCAACATGACCTTAAGTCAGAAACCATGTTTTTCAGTTTTCCAGACCATTCAGGCAATTTTATTCAGACCAAACATCCAAAATTTACACTTTCAAGACCAATTTCACATTTTCCATTGTGTGTTGACATGGTGTTTGGCATTTGCTTTCAAAATTATTTCTAATCCTTGGCTATTACTTATGCTTCCATCAGAATTGCAAAACTTGAAACACTGATTTTTTGTTATCTTGATAGTGGACTGATAAAACTACTTCTCAGTCATTTCCTTATAGAACTGGCAGGGTTCCTACAGAAATTTGAACATGAAATTACAGTGACTTTTCCATGACAAAATGAGGGTTTACCATAACCATTAAGATCTTCTCAGCCCATAAGGAATACCACCCGAGAACCCCTGTTTTTTGGCCAAAAACAGGGGACATTAAATATCTACCAGAGTTTGTAACATTAGCCTCATTGAACGCTCTACTGCACAAATTGGTTCTCAGATAACCACCATTTGACTTCCAAAGGTAATGGACTACAAATGTTCACAATAGCATATAATAAACTATAAATAGCTTGTACAGTTGGTCAGTATGTCTACAATGACACATGGCTGCAGGCAATTAATTGTGTGCACTCAAGGGTAAATCCTACTACTGGCAGCACTTTTGATAGTTAGTTTACTATCAAGTGTAAAATTATTACACCCTCAATGAATCTCAGGACCAATCTTTAATGGGCTGCATTGGCCATCATGCCACTTCTTAATGTGTTTTATATTCAGGAATCAATTTGCATTAAACTGAAAATAGCAGTAGCCAAGAGCAGTACCATCAACAATATGGCTTCCACCTCCACTCCTAGTCAAGCCATTTATCCACTTTATTGTAATATCACAAGACACTTTACTGCAGAGCAATAATCGGGGTCAGTTTTCAATCAGCATTAGCCAAATAGTATGAACCATGTGTTCCTTGTGCAACTTCCCTTGGCTTTTCCACAACTTAATTTTTATCTTGAACTTAAAAAATTTTTCTTGAATTCTTATTCCTCTTATTCTTGAATTTTCCAAGGAAATTTTAAATTCTAGGATTTCCAAGACTGTACCAACCCTGAAGTAAATTTAATCAAGTTTCAATTTACCTTCGATGACATTAACAACGAATGAGCAAGACATCTGGTTTCCAGCCATATCTGAGTAAATAAACGTTACTGACGTCATGCCAGCATTAAAAAGGTCTCCAGGTTGATGACTCTGACTGACTAACGTGGGGACCTGCAGAGAATTGTCCGTAGCGGTAGGGAGAGGGAAGGTAACTGCCAGAGGCCCGGTGTTGATCTCAATGACACGTGTGATGTCTCCAGGACATGTTACCACTGGTGGCATTGTATCAACTGTTAAGAGAAAAAGAAACACAAAAAACCTACTCACCAAGGTTGTTGCTTTGCATGGAAGGGTCAGGCAGGAAAGGTGGATGAAAATGGAACTATGACAGGAGCAAGTGGGGGGTGTTAGAAGGCTGGTATTAATTACAACTATCTGTGTAATGATAGCTACAGGACATGTTATGGCTGGTGGCATACAAGCAGGATTCACTAGATAACCAGAATGAAGATCCTAACTCTAACCCTAATCCTATCCCTAACTCTTTTCATCCTAACTCAAACCTTAATCTAAACCAAATCAAATGTTTATCCTTATCCTAAACCTAATTCTGTATCTAACTCGAATCTTAAGCCTAGCTCTAACCTGAGTAGATTTTTGGTCAAGCAGATCTTTGGTCTAGTGAAACTTCAATTTAGTGAGCATTCCATCTAGTGGGAAAGACCTACTCATCAAGGGTGTTGCTGTAAATGGGCTGGCAGGAAGGAGAGGTTGACAGAAATGGAGCTGACTTAAGCCATAGCAAGTGGGCAATTTAATGGGACTGGTATAAATTATGTTATCTGTTTAATGCTATGAGGGTAATTTACTCATCAAGGGTGTTGCTGTACATCAGGAGTGCCCAACCAGTCGATCATGGTCTACTGGTAGTCCGCGGACTGGTCCCAAGTTGACCGTGAGGGGTGTAGGAAAAACTGAAGAAAATAAAGTTTTTCTATGTGTAACTGTATGACAGTGTATGTTTTGTAGATCTCGGGAGGGTGGCTACTTGAAAAGTAGATTTTGGGTCAAAAAAGGTTGGGCACCCCTGCTGTACATGGTCTGGGAGTTGGAGTGGGAAATATATGGAATTATAGACCAAAGCAGTAGAGAAAGATGGAAGTTAATTGCTGGGAGACAGGTACTGAACTCACTGATCTGTGTGAAGCCTTGACAGCCTGTTACACTTGGTGATATAGAACGAACTGTGAAAGAACACAATAGCCTTCTTATCAAGGGTGCTGCTGTAGTCTGGTCGGGGAAGGGGGTAAGAGATGGGTGAAGGGGAAGAAAGGGAGATTTGGAATGACATGAACATTAGGAAAGTAGAAAGAAGAGGGAGCTTTAACTGTCAGAAGATTCATATTGATCTCATTGACGTGTGCAATATCTTGAGGAAAACTTATCTCTAGCAGTACTGCCCTGAATGTAAAACATTCAGATATCTACTCACATACCATCTTGTTACAGGGTTTGATATGAGTTAGTAAGGCGGGGAGAAAGAGGGGTATTGTGAAGGGAGTGGAGTTGATGGTAACAGGAAGTGAGAACTTCCAGGGGCTGAAACCTATCCCATTGACCTGTAAAATAATATCCTTAGGACAAGTTACCACTGGTGGTTCTGCACCAAATTAATGTAAAAGAACACTCAGACCTACTCATCAAGGGTAGTGACAGCAGGTGGCGGTTGAATGAAATTAATATACTGTCACTTCCTTTCTTTTTCTCTGTAAATTCTGTGGAATTTATCATAAGAAAGATAACCCATGCATTTCAATTCCACCACATAAGGGAGAAGCTTTTCTGCAAGCATTTCCTACACCAATCACTCTTTTAGACTGTTCAACCTACCTTCAATGATTTCCACGTTAAAGGTGCATGAGGCACTGTTCCCACTGCTATCTACAGCTGTGTAGGTAACTGGAGTAACACCTGTCACAAAGAACATTCCTGGTGAGTTAGGGGATGATACTGTAACCATTCCAGAGATATCTGTTGCAGTTGGAACAACCCATGTCGCGACAGAGCCACCATCTCGGATCTCCACAGTTATGAAAACATCCGAAGGACATTCAATGGAGGGAGGAATTCGATCCACTGTAAAATAAAGTAACACAGATAAAGTATTGTTATGACTTATTAAAACATCAATGTATTGTTATCTTACCAACATCCTTAGGCATGCAAAATCATTGCTGTCACAAATGGACTTTCCGTGGGATACAGTAGTGAAGATTACACCAATTCCATGACTTTTTATAATAAACAACTGAATAACTAGGTGCTTTTGCTAGATTCTCTAATGCTCCATCCTGCCAGATTATAGGGGATTTCCATTGAAAAGCTGAAAAAGCTGTGAAATTTGGTAGGCCTACTTTAGGGGAAAATGGGATGGACTTTTATTCATTTTTAAGGCAATATGAAAACAGTAAAATTAAGCAGGATTTTAAAGAAAAAAGGAAAAGTACCAGGTTCAAAAAGTAAGAGAAAGTAGGATCAGTAGGAGTCACTTGAAAGCCTTTGTGTTCCTCTGTGTTCAGGTATTTACTAATGACCTTAATATGCTGAACAAGCATCTTGCTCAGTTGAGTGTCCATAGTCACAAATCACAGAGGTATTTATTTGCTTGTATTAAGTAAATGTAGGCATTGGTCTGGATATGACTGAAACCACCTGAGAATGGTGTAGCTTCATACTCACATTCCTCAAGACCAAAGGGATACTGATTTGTGTAGACCACCCAACACCGCCTTTGTTGGAAATTTGGTGGGTGGGGGTTTATGTGCTGGTTTTCAATGTCCACATCTGCCCAAACTGGTCCTACCCAGACCACCTCAGACCAACTGATGTTACTCTGTAGTAGGTTAGACCACAAAAAATAACAAAAGGAGAGTCCCCCCCCCCAAAAAAAAAAAAAAAAAAAAAAAAAAAAACTTTGGTTTTTTGGTTTCAGGTGTCCTCAGTTTGATTCATGTTTGGGCAATGCAAGCACACCTTACCAATATGTTTGCAGTATATCCCCTTCTTCTGAAATCCACATCCTGGGAAAACTTTCAAGAAAATCATAGCTTTTGGCCTACTGGTGACATATGCAGGTAACTGCAACCTAGAACTATACAGAGATTCACTGTAATAACAGGAACTTACCTGCAGTCACAGTTACTGTGAATGTGCACATACTTCTAAGTCCAGCACCATCTGTACAAGTGTAGGTGACTGGGGTGGAACCAACTTGGAAAAAAGAAGACGGGTCATGAGTGGAATCTGAGATAAATGCCACACCAGAAATATCAGTACAGGATGGTGCTTGCCATGAAACCAAAGTACCAGGGGTTCCAAGCTCTATGACCTCTTGGATTGACATTGGTATGTTGACACATTCAGGAGGTGTTGTGTCCTCTGTGATCAGGAGCAGAATGACAAGATGAAGGTTATAGCCAAACAGTATGTTATTCATATCATCAGGGCAACAACAAGACATTCAATCAAGATACAGCATATACATGGCACATTTATGTTGGCATGCTTTAGGTGACCAGACAAACTATATCCCTGTTATGCTACCTCCTTTAATAGTTGCAAGGCAGTAGAAGTACACATTTAAGCACAATGATTATTATGCTACAAGTGTTTAGTGCAGAAGAAAACATAAAATGCGCTTTTTTGAATGAAAAAAAAAGATCTTTTTTTTCCCATGACTGTCAGTCCCAACAACGAACAGCTGAAACCACAGGCACGTCATATATCAAGGATTTTGAATAAAAGTCATCAATGGAAACTGGCATACACTACTCATTGTGCAATCTCTTTGACAATGAAGGATGTTAGCTGGTATTACACAGTTCGATATTGCATGCTCTCACTGAATTAAATGCAGCTACTCATGAACTTTTAGACAACAGTTCATTGTTTAAGATCTCCACCTATTTTTACTAATGGGTAGTGGTTAACTTCTGAACATGGGAGTTGAATTTTACTGATGACAGTGCATGACTCTATTAATGTGAAAAAGCAGAGAACTCATATGGTCATAACTGAACACCTTAACACCCAATTTCAGACTTTGAGCCATTGGCAGATATTTTAAATGATGAGCAACCAAGACTGTCTGAACACAAGGGGCCAATTGTAATACAGCTTCACATCAAGTGATTTCAAATTCAACAGTTTATATTAAAATTTGGTATTCTGAAGATTACTCCAGATTGCAAGTAATAGTTTGGTGTTGCATGGTTGAAACAAATGCACCTTACCACGGGCGGCATTCCCGGGAGGGGGGGGGGGGGAACAGGGCTGAGATGTCCCATCCAAAATTAGCCACTGTTGCACCTTACTGTGATCTTGTAATCAGACACCAAACCTCCCTACAACTAAATAGTACAATTGCTTCATATGCCACAGCCTCAACCCACTGAGCTACTGCAGAGTAACTTCTCATGAAATATAAGAACAAGACTGAGTGACCATAATTAAAGGCTCACCAAACAACAGAGTTACGCAGAATGAACAAGTGACTGTATTCCCAGAAGCATCTGCAAAAGTGTAAGTAACTGTTGTCTTTTCTTCGGTAAAGAAACTGCCGGGGAAATCTGTTTGACTCTGGAGTGTTACAAAACCAGATATATCTGTAGCAGTAGGCTCCTGCCAGGTAACAGTTGTCCCTGGTGTACCAAGTTCTAGTGTCACTGTAACATCATCAGTACAGACCACTGTTGGAGGAGTAGTGTCAACTGGAAAAATACAAGAAATGAATTTTATGTTCATCTCCATTTGGGTTCTGGGGAGACAGGAAAACCGACTCACCAAACATTGTACACAGTTACAAACTGACACTTAACCTAAAATATACAGTACAATTGCTTCATATGCCACAGCCTCATGGCTGTAAATGAAGTGTTCCCTAGTGTATCATGCAAGCCCATGGGCATAGCCAGAGGGGAAGCACTCCTCCCAGGAAAATTTTTGCCCTCCTAAAAAATTTCAACTTGCCATTGGCCTCACACATTTTTACACATCTTTCCCCCCAAAAAATCCCTTCTTGAAAGCCACCTCACCCCCCTTCAGTGCCTTGTCTGGCTATGGACACAGTATAATGACCCTCTGAGCCTACAGCTAGCAGGGAGACTCTGTCCTGTGCTTTGTGTCAGACTCCAGTAAACACATCCTTATCTGGTCACAAGACAAATAAGTACAGGACCTTTTACCCACAGATGGTAAACCAATACCAATGCCAAAGATTCACCCATCAGCAGTATGTTGCAGAAGCATCCCATTCTGGTACTTAGCTGTTTCTGTATTTAACACATTCAAGAAAAATATCCCACCCTAGGAAGTAATTCTCTTGTGTCTAGACACAAAGGAAATAGGAGATATGTGTACAACATTCCAAGCTCCCATTTTTCCAAAAGGGTTCAACTTGAGAAAAGGGCTTTCCTTACAGAGGTGAGGGCAGCAACCTTTAGTTAAGGTCACTGTCCTGCCATAGACACTTTTGCAAAAAGCAATTTCAAAGGATTGTCAGGTAGTGTTTGGTATGTGATGTTTTTGGCCACAGTAAAATGCCATTGACAAAACTGATGCATACCAAAACTCTGTCCCACAATCCTTTGTAATTGCAATGTGGAAGAGAGTCTATGGGGATGAACACACAACATTATGACAATCATGCAGTTTTGGTGGAGATAAAGATATCAGAAACTTGACCACAATTTGTATGATAATAATCATAATAACAACAACATCAACAACAACAACAATAATAATAATAATTGAGGTCTTGAAATCAACTTCTTTATAATGATGTTGTATCTATAAATATATGAGAACTTTCTAGAGCATGTAAGGGACTAAGGGTACTAAACTACTACCGACTAAGTGGGTGGCAGCACCTTTACCCAAACTTTTATTG
Source organism: Holothuria leucospilota (assembly GCA_029531755.1). Lineage (NCBI taxonomy): Eukaryota > Metazoa > Echinodermata > Holothuroidea > Aspidochirotida > Holothuriidae > Holothuria > Holothuria leucospilota. Next base: position 32,909,768 of record CM055965.1, on the reverse strand, counting down.
CATGGTTTCCCAGAAATTACAATTTACCTAAAAATAACAAATTTTTGCCTGATTGGGGGCTGTATTCCCCCAGTCTTCACTCTACCCCCACCTCTTTAGCCTATGAGCATGCAAGTGTTGCTAAAAGTAGTTTATTTTGACTCGATGGCTTTTAATTCATAATTGCAGCTCAAATGTGGGTTTTTCTTTTTAATAAAAAGTTCAGTTCAGATAGACAAACTGTAGACTGCCAAGCCCTGTTGCTTCAAATGCCTGCTCAATTTAGCCACTTGCAGCATCCATGAGAACTACTACAACCAAAACAGCTGATAGTTTCTTCATTAAAAATAGCTGAATACATAAGATACACACTACACATGTGTAACACAGGCTGAAAAAGCTGAAGCAACCTGAAATCTGTATGGCTATAGATGGATTTCATGTGACGTCACACGCAATGGATTCCCAGGCACTAAAGGCAAAACACACACCCAGTAAGCGTATTTACAGCACACGCACACGGCATAACCGGACCATAGATACTACTGTGACACAATGGACGTGTGCCCGTCAAAACAAAAAAGATGCGCGATCTTGCCCTTCAAAATTGCGTCTAATTGGTTAAAGTCACGCGACTGAAATCCCTCTATACTGCAGAAAACTTTGACAAATAGAAAAATAATACAGCAACACAATGGACATTTAAAGCTGACAAAATTTAGGCTAGTCAATCTTGATATTAAGTGTGACATATGGGTCGATGATAGACCAAGATCACAGGCCTATGACAACTGTATGGTTGCTATGAATACCTTTCAACTCACTTCCCCAGTGGCATAGCCAGAACTGTCTCATGGGGGCCATGCAGTTTATTCTGTAATTACCAACATGGGGAGGGGTTTGAGGGGAGGGGTGTTCCCCTCCCCTTTGAAAATTTTTTGAATGATTGGGTGCACTTACATGCAATCTGGTGCTAAATATGTTATCTTTTGAAGTAAAATTTATTTCCAAAATCAGATTTTAGGTTACTAAATTAAAAGAAAAAAAATCAGCATTAGAGGAGGAAAGTGGGCATGGCCCAATGGTCCCTCAACCTAAAAATGCCACTGCTCACTTTGAATCTGTACAACTTGGCAGAACAGTGTATCCACATATGTCAAGATGCCTACAGTGTGCAAAACTGTCAGTGCATTAACATACTTAACATCTAAAATCCCAACTGAGGAAATTACATGACAAAATTAGGGAAAGGGCAACTTGGCAAGTGCCCCTACTGGTCACCAGTGATGGGTACCACAGCACCAGACCCATACATGGCTTACATTTTTCACTTTGGCCTGTTGGACAAATTGATGTGGCATCCAGAGACCGACCACAGAGCTTCTAGTGGAGTTTAGGGAAAACCTCCTTAAAGATCTGCACATTGTAAACTTGTAAACATTACAGTGAGATTCTTAATTTTCTCAAAGCACTAAGTTCTTATTCTTAAGAGGAAAATTTTAAATTGTACAATACTTTGGACAATCAGTTGATCTAATGGTTAACAAAGTTTGAGCAAACATGACAGATGACAGGGAAAATATTAGTATTTCAAACCACTGTACTACAATATTTTGAATGAAAGAATCAGTTACATCCCAGACCAGCTATCTGTGCATACAAAGCATGGTTTTAAAATGTGGAAGATTGCATGACTACAGGGGATGCCAGGCAAAGGGCTCTAATCCACCCCCTTACAATACCACTAAAATTCCCTCAAAGAGATGAAATCATAGAGTACTGAAAATCACAGGTGTGAGAGTGGAACACTTATGGGTGATGAAATAAGTGTTCATTTGTGCCCAATGCTATTTCATATGAGAATATTTCTGAATCCTATAACTGGCCATTGTGTACTGCATCTAATTAAGATACTTGGCATCAATACACTGCTACCTGTCTGAATAAGTTACTCTGAGACTAAGACACTCTGAGTCTACAAAACTATCTTGGAAAAAGAATCCATCGGAAATTTTCACCCCAAAACATCATACCGTATAAAAGAAAAATGTTTTTTGGACAAGATCAGAAAATATAGGAGAATATAGGAAAATGAGCCAAAAATCATACAAATATAGAAAATGTACGATTTCTTGAAATTTATAGGAAATTATAGGAAATATAGGATCACTTTGAAGCCTGAAATCATTAGGCAAAATTTGCCTTTGCTGGAATCAGTCATAGCTACCGCAGTTTTTAGGGGAAAACTGCGGTTCCCAATTAAAGTACCCGACCACTGGTTCATTACTTCAATTAGCTGCTCCATTGAGCAGCAGCTTTGTTAAAAGCTTTGATAACTATTCTGGTACAACAGTAGCCCAGAACTGTGGGGTTTATATTACAACAAACAACAAATCCTGTCCAGTAATTAGTACTAGCAAAATGGGATCAAATTACTTATGGTCATTGAAGGTTAGATCACCTTTCGTTTTATCTGAGATAAGCTGCCATCAAATGTCAACCTTTAGGGCTATTGCCAAATGCTTCAAAGAGCACCTAATTGGTATTGATAACAACTCTTGACAAAGGAAGATTTTGCAAAATGTGGTGCTATCTTTTTCTTTTTTAAATATGTTAACGCAGTAGAAATTTGCGGGTTTTGGTAAAGAAACAAAACTTTACCCACCCTTGGCCACTTTACCCACTGTGACCACTGCAGTGGAGATTTTGGCTATCGTAAAATGGATTTCCTGAGAAATTTGCTCAAGACTTCCAATTGCCTGAAATCAGGAAATTTCCTGAACTCTTACATCTTTGCACCTACTCTTCAGGGTACTGCAAACCGTACATGACTGTAATCTTGCTATACATTTTTGTTTGATATACTTTCCAGTTATGACTGGGCTTTAACACTGCTGCTTACATGCCACCTGACAATAATTTCTATTAATGTGGGTCTTATTTCCCTAAAAAATAACATGGTTAAATGTCACACTGGTGAAACAGTGGAGAAGGCTAGCTTTCAATGGATGTACTTTTTCCACAATACCTAACTTTACAAAGAAATCTATATAACATATTCTGGCATAGAGCAAAACGAATTTTTTAAAAAGTTTCAAAAGTGCATAAAGTGGAACAAGATTCAAAACTTGATATGATGCAGCAATTACTTACTAGTTTCTATGATAATGAGGAATATGCATGTGTCCGAGTTGCCACTTGGATCAGTAAATGTGTAAACACATGTTGTTTCGTCCACAGGATACTGTTCACCACTAGAGCAAGTGGAAGTGACAACCACTGGATTGTCTAAGTCTGTAGCTGTCGGCTCTTGGTAAAAAACGAGAGTGTTTGGCGTACCAAGCTCTACCGTTTGACGGATATCAGACTGCGGACAATTTGATATTGTTGGGGGTGTTGTATCCACTAACAAGGAAAAAGAGGATTAATAAAGTTCATTTCCTTCTTTTTTTTTTCTTTCTTCTACACTACTACCATAATGGATTGCTGCTGAACAATATACCTGCATATGTTGATTAAGTCCTAACCCTGAGTAGTGCTGATCTTAGTTTAAAAGCAGAGGAGTTGAAACATACAATTAAGATATCAAAGAAATGTGAAAGGAACTAATAAACCTTATCTTTCAACAGCTGCTACATAGCAACTCTTCACAGTTAGTACTTCAAAATGGGAAAAAAGTCATTTCAGTGCATTATATAATTTTGTGTCTTAAAGTAGTTTTTAAGGGGTTGTGGAAATAAATAAATCACCAACATAATCACAAAAAGTACTTCAAGATAATTCAGTTGACCATTTTTTTGCCATAACTAACACCAGAACTATATAAAGGGGCTGATTCCAAAAACTGTCCCACCAAAGATATTCTACCAAATGAAACATGTCTGGTACTAGATTTACTGTCTCTTCGACATTTGTTGCTATGGGAGAGTAAACTTTAAAGGCTTACTCCACCCAGAATAACAGACTTTATATTTGCATATGTTTGAATCAACTTTTCCTTCCCCAAGTAATGATGAGCTTAATATACTGAAGAAGTATCTTGCTCAGTTGAGTGTGCACAATTACAGATAAGAGAGGCAGTCTGTAAAGGCATGAGAAAAACAAAAGTGATGACACAAAACTAAGGAATTTGAAATGATGGGAGAGGACTTCAAATATTTGACAAACACACAAACAAACAAACCAACAAACAAACATTGAACATACCAGTAGTTACTGTTACATCAAAGGTGCAGTCAACTGTATTTGATGAAGGATCAACAAATGTGTAAGTAACTCTTGTTGTCCCAACAGGGAAAAATGTGCCAGACTGATGGCTCTGTGACTGTATATTCACAGTTCCTGAAATATCGAAAGCAGTTGGTTCTGGCCAAGTTATGACCATTCCAGTTGTACCAAGTTCAATTTCCATATTAATATTTGACGGGCAGCTTGTAATCACCGGAGGGGTAGTATCCCCTAAGTAAGGAAAGAAGAACATAATATCACACTGAAAGTATAAAGTTAAAATAAAAATAATAAGAACACAAAATTTGACAAAGAAAAAACATGGCATTTGACCTTCTTAGACAACAGAAAACACACACTCAGGAAATGGGTAAAAAACACAAAACTTGATCTCTGAGAACAAAGAAAACTTACAATATGTGCAAGGTGTGGACTATTTTTGTTTAAAGTAAATTTGCATTGCCCAGAAGTATTGGTAGCTTCTCTACTATGTGAGTATATCTCAACCCCTAAAAATGTTACACAGTCTAGATAAATGATTCATGTAACATGTAGCCACGTAAATGGAAATCAACAACATTTAGGCACCATGTTAAAATAAAAAAGCTGCAGCTGCCTCAGCCAAGCTGCAGCAGCTGCAGCCATGCTTTGTTTTGATACCCATTACAACAGGAGCATTCAATCAATCTTGCTATTTGTAATGTGTATTGTTATCAAAGCATGGCTGCAGTCCCTGCAGCTTGGCTAAGGTAGGTGCAGTTTCAGGTTATGACAGGGTGCCTTATTTGAATCCCCACATAGAGACAAGGTTAATTTTACCAATTCCCCCAAGGGCATGTAAAAGGTACATATGTTTACAAACAGTTCAGACTTATTTCCATAAATACTGCATAAGTTGTGTTTGCATACAAAATAAAGCTACTTGTATACAAGTGTATCTACTCAGCAGTTTTAAGCTGTATGTAGCAATCTACACTCCTGGAATTAAGAGGTTGAAACTACCTAGACATGAAAAGGTAGAAATGCATTTATTTCATAAAAGTTGGTGAAAGTAGGACAACCCAACCACCTCCCTTTGCCTGATAAAATTTACACGGCATTTCTCTTTTAAAAAAACAAACAAAGGCAGTGGATTCTTAAAGCGTACCTACAATCCAGACTTACAGTAACATATATTTCAAAGGATGGAGAATGAGTCTCACGCATCCAACTACCGTCTTCTCCAGCTTACTCCATTGCTGAGATATAATACGTAATTTATTCAATTTGAAATAGTCTATTACATGATAATTTTTTACGTCCTTCTGGTACATCTCACATTATCACCTTTGCATCCTTTCAAAAATAAAATGTTTGTAAGACCTTGAATACTGATTTCTTGAATAGACTGTTGTAAGAAGTGTAAGGAGAGGGCTAAGTTGCAGAGGCAAGCAACTCTATCACAATAAGACACAATGTGCAATGTCTTCAGAAGAAAAATAAAAAACATAGACTGTATATGAAGTAGTACAGTAGTGACATGATCACAATTCATTGTGCAATCTACCATTTCAAATTAACTGAATAAAGTCCAACATTTGATAGCTAAGTATGTAAATGTCCTGTGAAGATGAGCACTAGACAAATGAGATTCATTTTTCAAAGTTTGCAACATATAGTTTTGAAATTTTGACTTTAGGAGCAGTTTAATTTTCAAGTGACGGCGGTAATGCTTACGTGTGGTGACAGTAACTGTAAAACTGCACATGGCCATATTGCCTGTGCGGTCAGTGCATGTGAAAGTGACATCTGTAACAGTATCTGCTTCAAAGAACATCGGTGAAGTGGCCGACCTTTGGGTGACTGAGGCAGTGTCTAAATCTTCACAAGTAGGTTCAATCCAGGTGACAGGTAATCCTTGTTCTCCTAACTCTATGACTTCAAACACATCTGCTGGTAGGTTGACACAAGTCGGAGGAACAGTATCCACTGAGGGAGAGATATATTAAGAGAATAAAACCTATAGACGTCGAAGCCAATTACAAGTCAGGGCATAGGAACAGGAAGGGAGTGAATGAGGGCCATGTGAGGTAGGTTTAGGCCACTCCAATATTTTTTAGGGAAAGATACCCACAGCCTTATTTGTTGTGACTCCATTCAGACATGCAATTGCTACAATAATGTCACAACTGGTGCAGGAATATACTACACAAAAGCTATAAACTTTTGACTAATATCCTACCCATATGCAAACACTATAGGTGTCTTTTTGATAGTACTGAAAATTGCCCTGGGATGAGGTTCCAAGGAAAAAGCGAGTTGCCACTTCAGGGGTCGAAATTTAATTTTTTTGCTGCTGTTCCACGGAACAGCGCTTTTTCCAAAATTACTGTTCCGGATCAGATTTTACTGTTCCGGAGCACATTATCTCGGCATACGTACAGTTCGTGCACGCGTGCAACTGCAAAGGTGCAAATTGCATTGCTGTCTACTGCAGTCGAGTGGTATGACTGCACGATTTGAACGTAACGTGGGGAGGGTGAATTTTTGCCTGCAGCGGGGATTAGCCTGTGGGATATCCTGATTTTCTTTTGGTTCTTATTTTTTAAGCACAAAGTTATCGCCAATAATTTTGCATTGTCTTGAGACCTAACATTGCAGTGTCCCACAACCAGGGCCGTAGCTATGGGGGGTGGGGGGGGGGGTGCGACACCCCCCTGGGCGGTCAATCAGTCGGCAAATCAGGGCATAGTCGGCAAATTGACTGTCCATTGTAGACGAATTAGAGGGGCAAAACCTGCCAGGCTGCCAGCGAGGGGTGGAGACCACAAACCACAGACCTACTCAGAATAGCCGGCAACCTAAATATGGTCCCTCATAGTCGTAACTTCGTAAGGGTTGTCGCCCACTTGTCGGCTATTCCGGATTCGCCGTCAAATTAAATTAGTCAAGTTGGCAGATTTGTCGTAGCAGGCACTGGTTGAATAGTGCGTTATTCCGTTATAGACCATCCGCTCCGCTTTGAGCCGAAGTGATGGCGCTGCTGTGAATCATAATTGAACGGATACGTTACAGGGTGCGTTCAGCGGTTGGGATTCAAACAAAACAAAAACAGGCTTCGCTACCGATCCGAAGTCAGTCATGTCGAAGATATGCGGGAAAATGATTGATAAATTATCATTTTCATTCAATGGCAATTTATTGATTTCCCATTTCCAGATGTCAATGATTTTAATAGAACAGAATGTAAGTTGCCTAGAAAACGTGGCTGTGCATTGGTGTGAATAGGCAATTTGTTGTTCAAATTTGGCACAGCTAGCCTGTTTCAAAATCAAATTACCCACATAAACTATCAAACATCCATCATACTCTGCACAGACTGCACTGGGACTGGTAATGACCATGTATTATCACCTTGTTAAACCAGTTCACTACTAGTTCACTGATAAGGTAATGTAGACCCATCTGACTATTATTTTTATTGAGAAGTCTCTTGGGGACCATTAACTGCCCAGGACCCATTAGTGATTGTCCACTGTTGTCAGTGTTGCCTCAGGCTATCCCCTGTTGTGGTCAATTTGCCCCAAGACATTCAGGTGTTGGCAATTAGGCAGGTAAGGGATTGTCATGGTGTATTATAGGCTGCAAGTTAGAACAGAGCCAATATAACATGACTAGCTTATGAGCAAGTTCAAGGAGTGTAAGGTAGACAATTTGACTGCTTTCAAGATTAACCTAATAACCAAGAGTATAATCATAGTGTAAATAGGCCTTATTAATTTTATTGACAATACATAACTGTCCTTCCCCTCCCCCGAAGGGTTTCCAGTGATGTTTCTCCTTTAGACGGAAAATATACTCAGAACTGCCAGAAATGTTAAGTGTTTTTTTATTCAAGAAAATCCTGAGAATACCATTGCCAGGAATTAACCTAAGGCTATGATCCTCTGCGATTCGGATTCGGCGATCTCCGGCGATGTGGGGTGTTTTTTCCAACAAATTCTTTCATGGTGGCGCAACGCTAAGCAATCAAAGTGTTGTCGTCCCCTCCTCCCCATTTAAAATATCCCTTGCGCCAAACACTGTTTCACATGCTTGGCACCCTCCGCAGGCTGGTGGCCGTGCTTTGCTTAGACGGTCACCTGGAAAATTCATGCAAAGTTTATGCCACAATTTTTTAGAGGCTAGTAGGCTACGGCAATATCAGACAAAAAATATTGCAATTTGAGGTCGTTTCGTGCGTTCTGAGGGGGTATGGGGATTGAAAGTTTTCTTGTAAGTTCCGCGCCAACCAATGGTGGTCCTCCGCTTAGCGGCCACGGTTTGCTTGGACGCGACGGTCCCCTGGAAATTTAATGCAACAATGTTCTGCAACCGATTTCAGAGGCTCGTACGGTAATGAACATCAGACAAAAATATTGAAATTTGAGGCCGTTTCCTGCGATCTGAGGGGGTCTGGGGATCAAAAATTTTCTTGTACGCTACGCGCCAACCAATGGTGGCGCTCCGCTTAGATAGTCATTCGTCCAGTCGGCATTTTAGACCTTCACACCCCCCCTACCATATGACCCTAGCTACGCCCCTGCCCACAACCTACTGTAGGATGAAATACACTCAAAATTGATGCAGAAGGCACAGCAAGCAAGGCAAGTGGGATTTGAATGAGAGCATAAAAGTTCCACGGTAAAGGAATATTTTTGCTTGATTCATCCTTTGCATTGCGGTTTATTGCTATAGCAAAGCAATGAGTGTGTTCTCCAACATAGGCCTATGAGTGCACATACTGTTGTTATTTTCTCGAAGCAAATTTACGTGAAATCGTTCTAGTCGTATTCTTCGCCATAACCTTGATTCAAGTATCATTCCACACAGTAAGTCAATGGGAAGATCTTTCGAGGAAAAGCAAACACTTACGACCCATTGACTTTGGTTGCGAGATATCAGCAGTCAGAATTGCTTTTAGTCATTTCAAGTTTCGGTGTTTAGTTGCTAGCTTGGAGGGAATATTAATACAAAACCCCCTAAAAACACAATAAAGTGCAGGGAATATCAATGAATAGTTAAGAGGCCATTTGGAACATACCACGCAAGACAAGGGGTGATGCAAGATGACCTTCGCTTGTAGGGCAATAAATGACATACTGTACTAAAAGTTTTTATGTGTTTGGTAGTAAAACTTCAGTATGTGCGTTTACACAGCACTGTACCATGCAGCATAGGGAATAACACGTGCAAGTAACTGACTTTAATTGATAACGGTGGAACGAGATTGCATTTCACACTTAAGCCAAAATTTACCGGGATTTTTATACTCACGGCGTCATTACTTTATCAGAGATTAGCATGTGCGTATATTTATATGCACTTTGCTTGTTGTGGAAAAACACTGTTCCACGGAACAGTGGCTTTTGAAAAGTTACTGTTCCGGCACTAAAAGCACTGTTCTCGGAACAGCGGAACAGTGGGAATTTCGACCCCTGCACTTGACTCTTGCGTAGCAGTCATGATTCTGAAGTAGAGTCAAGTAACTCACACAAGCATAAAGTGATGGACTACCAGCACCCCTTATACCTCCTTTCTCCTACCACAGAGTTGTTTGCAGTCAAATTTTTCCTGAATGCCCTGAAGCAATATTTTTAGTCTAGTGACTTCTCCAAGATTTCTGTGACTGCAGGAACCCTGTCCCAGCTGAGCTCTTGAAATGGAGGAGGGCAATCAGCAGTTTGTTTTGAGAAATCTGTGATGAAAACTATCTGATGTTAACAAAAAAAAAAAAATGCTGAACACAGCTAACATAAATTATTTGCCAATAAAGTTTTGAAACAATGTTGTAGTGCCCTATTTTCTTTATATGCAGTATTATGATTCAAGCCTGAAAGACATCAAAACTGCACATTTGACCTTTGTTGACCCCAAATGTCCTTTGACTTCCACTGTAAACAATGGGGATTACCTACTTAATATGGGTCATCTACATCCAAACTTTGACATCTCTAGAAGAATACTCTTCTTGATACAGTGTTAATGAACAAACTTCACCATTTGACCTACTTTGATCCTAAATGACCTTTGACTCCCACAAAGACCTCTAGGTTTATTCTACCTAATATGGACCACCCAATCACCCACATGCCATTTATTACACATTCTCTGCTTGAGATATGGAGTTAGCCGCCACAATTTGATCTCTAGTGACCTCAAATGTCCTTTGGTCTCCACCAAAAACAAAAGTAATAATCTACCTAATAAGGGGTACCCACATACCAATATGAGATCCCTTTGTGTTATGCATTGACCCTTCTTGATATTGGGTGTTAATAAAGATCAAAAAGTGTCACATACACACACAGACTCACATGACATCACCATCACACAGATTCCTTCTGCCTGCAGCAAGGAATCAAAAGTCCATAATCTAGTTCATCAAATTAAAATCCAGGATAACTGTCCACCCTAAAATACCATGTATGAAACGATATGCAAAATACAAGGAAAGTAGGAAGTAAAATGCAGATGGTTCACAAACACCCAAAACAATAATGTGAATAAACCACAACATGACAGGACTTATGTACATCCCAATATGACTTGCTAAGTGCAACTCCAAAGAGAGGGTACATGCAACCTAACATCCTTGGAATCATTTCATTTTTCATCGTTGTCAAGATTTACCTTTGCAAAGTTTGAAGATTTGTTTAACTACCTTGTTGCCCACAAACAAATAACACTGTAAAGTGTTGGGCAGTGTTCATACCTTTGTTTGATTAACCCTATGTGGATTATCTTCTAATGACTTGCCAGCCGGTGAGTAATACTGGCATTTTCCAGTAGGCAGTTACTACTTCTAAAATAAATCCCACAGTACATATTAATATTACCCATAACATTCCTTGACATGAAGGTTATAAACCGATCAATAACATAAGACATGTATGGTCAGTCCCTCCTTCTGTGTCATACACTTGCATATAAAGCTAACATTTATTCATGATGAAGAAAATAGAAATTACCTTTAAAATGATTCACATGTAACAGCTCTTGATGAGAAGTGTGCCTATTTGAACATTTGTTAAGCTTTTTTAAAAAAAAAGCCAACTTTGACATTTTTACATCCACAGACATTTAACACTCTGTGATAAAGACTGCTGGTGCTCACCTTCCATGATATTGACAAAGAATGTACATGTGTTTAAGTTCAAAGACTGATCTATAAACTCATAGGTCACCGGAGTCCGGCCAACAGGGAAAAATTCATTTGGACGACTTGAAGCCATTTGCAGGATAGCAGTTCCAGATACATCCGTGGCGGTTGGCTCCAACCACGAGATGGTGGTGCCAAGAGACCCAAATTCTAATGTAGCTTCAACATCTGAAGTGGGACAATTGCTGATGGTTGGTGGCACTGTGTCCTCTACAAAAAAGAATCATTGTACATTAAAAATTTTCTCAATTTAATTGTCATAGAATTTGACATAAAAACAGAAAATATGCACATCGCTTCAAAAAGAGAGAAAAAAATAACACAATCATCACAGCTTCCAACTTGGCATGCCTGTTACACACTGAAGAGTGAAATGTGAAACACTATCTGCAGAGCCACATAAAAGAAGTCACATACATACAGGACTTCAGGTTCAGGCTGCACCCAACTATTATTTTAATACAAAAAGGGCAAGCCAATTGCATGTCACGTATGTTTTGTTGGAGGAAGGGATGAACTCCACATTTCAAACTTTTTGATATCGTCTTAGTGCAGGGCCGCCATCATTTGGTGTGCACCACACACAGAAACTTTTGCCTATAAAGCACCTTTCCCTACTGAAAAACTATAGCTTGAGGGTAATGCCAACAATCTTACAATTTTATCTGAGAACCCTGGGGATGGGAAGGGTCAAGCACAATGAGCCTTCCTCTTCCCCCCCTGAATTCCCCCCTCCCCCCCCCCTCGGATGGATGCAACAGTGAGGGCTACAACATAGTATAACAAAACAACGTATTTGCAATTCATAGCTTTAAGAGTGGATTCATGCTTGATGAGATACCTGTGTTAACAGAGATGCAAAATTCACAGGTAGCCGTGTTGCCAGCAGAATCAGTGAAAACATAGGTGACTGTTGTGTTGCCCACAGAGAAGAAGGAATTTGGGGTGGATGACCGACTGGCCAGGGACACCATGCCAGAAACATCTGTTGCTGTTGGCTCTGACCAGGTCACTGTCAATCCGGGTTCTCCAAGTTCGATTACCCTTTGCACTGCAGGGGTACACATCACTGTTGGTGGAGTTGTATCAACTACATAGTAAAAAAAAAGACAAATGAAATGTTGACAACATCCACATACTCCTGAGTTACAGGTCTTGTTATTAAAAAAAAAGGGCTAACTTGCAATGACTCAAGGAAAACATTTACAACCCACACATGGCAGTTGCTTTCATCTCCTTGTAAAACCTACAAGAACCAGTAAGCCAAAAGCCTTTAGTAATTTCTTCCCTCTGGAATACAGTATAAAAATTGTAAAGTGGTCTCAGATTGGTACAGTTTCATTACGGAGTTATAAAATTACTATGTTGACATTTATAAGCAGAATGAAAGATCCATAGCAAGAGATCAAACAGATTGGTATCATGACAGCACGTCTCAGATTCACCAAGGTTACCAAGTTCTCCAGTGATATATGTTTACAATGTATTGATCTTTTGACCTCTGGTGACTCAAATGACCTTTGACCTCCAACACAAACATTAGGGATCATCCATGCAACATGGTTCATTCAGATGCTAAGTATGCGATCCTTCTCTGTAAGCCTTCTTGAGATATTGTCTTTCATAGCCCTTTTCACTATGAAACATGTAACCATTGTGAGAATGATTGAGCAGGGTTCAAATCCTCTGCATAATTATTTAAAATCCACCATAAAATTCACCTTGTTGAAAATTCTCAAAGATGGGTTAGATGTTTTTTGAAAAGAAAACCCACATAACATAAACCACTAGTTTCAACTACTCTCATCTTGTGTTGCTGGTTGTGGTTTAACCTCAAAACATAAAAAACATACATCTGAGTCTATTTGTAACATGGAAAACAATCTGACCTCTCCTACACCAGCAACTCTTAATTTCCCAGATATTACTACCCACAAGGTTACATTTTATGGGGAGACTTCTTCTACAAGAATTCTCACCTTGGTTAAATTTAAGCAATCTTAAACCATGCTATCAAAATTCCACCCAAGTTAAAGACCCTTCACTAGGATGCTTTTCTTGAGCTTGTTGAAGGAAGGGTGTTTTTTCACCACAAAAGTTCACCTTCTTTTGCTCCAAAAAACAATGAAAATATTCATAGTGTTTCAAGCTTTTTTCAGATGACTTCCGTAGAACCCAATTACCTTTGACTAACACACAAAAAAAGAAAAGCAAACTATTATTCAATACGGGTAATCCACATACCAATCCATTGAGGAGACCTTGATGTGCAGTGTTTTTAACGTTTTGACCTTTTGACCATCAGTAACCTTAAATGATCTCCACCAAAACATTAAGGTTATCTACTCCACATGGGCCACACATATACCAACTATGAGATCCCTCATGGTTAATACCCTTCTAAAGATATAGTGTTTGTGAATACTTTTCAAGGTTTTCACTGTTTGACCTCTGTTGACTGTAACTGACCTAGCTTTGACCTCCACAAAAAAGTAGGGATGTAGTAATAAGTATGGGACATCTACATAACAAGCATGATATCCATCAATATTACTACCATTCTTGAGATATTGCATTTATAAGTTTTTTACCTTTAGACCTCGATACCCCTAATGACCTTTGGCTTCCATTAAGAACAATAGAATTCCTCTACTCAATATGGGTCTTCCACATGAGATATCCATCACTGTTACTCTCCTTGAGGTATCATGTTTACAAGCACTTTTCACTGTTTGACCTCGATGATCCCAAATGACCTTTGACCTCCACAAAATAAGAAAGAGATTTACAACTTAATATGGGCCATCTACATACCAAGTATGACCTTCACCAAGGTTACCCTTTTTGAGACATGGTGTTTACAAGATTTTAACCTTTTCACCACTAGTGACCCCAAATGACCTTTGATCTCCACTCAAAACAATAGGGTTTCTTCACTAAATATGGCACACCCTCATACTAAGTATGACAGCAATCTGAGTTTCCCTTCTTTAGAGATATCATGTTAACAAGGTTTGCAAGGTTTAATTTCTGATGACCTCACATGACCTTTGACCTCTACCAGTACCTGTAAGGTACTTTTATTTATTACAGTGCATCCAAATACAAGGTATGAGCCTTGTTTGACTTTGATTTCTTGAGATATTGTAATTACAAAGTTTTTAGCATTTGCTCTCTGGCAACTTCAAATGACCTTTGACCTCCACCAAAAAATAGCATGTTCCTTCTCAATATGGTGCACTCACATACTAAGTATGACACTAATCTGAGTTTCCTTTCTTGAGATATCCTTTTAATGAGCTAATTGTCGCAAACACACGCACACGCACCCACACCCACACCCACACACACAGGTTTTTTCACACACTTACCAAGGACCTCACTGTTATCTCCTTTGTGTTTTCTTCCTTAACCACTTTAAAAATAGACTGTCTATTGTTGAAACTTATAAGGACTTGAGAAATTTATTGAATTTCCTTCTGAGGACCTGAAATTCATTGTTTAGGTCCTTAGTCTGACAGTCAAACAAATGCACACATGCATGCATACACTAGCATGCCAACATGAATGCATAGATTCCTTGACCTCACTGCAAGGAATCAAAACTCAAAACTGTGCTTGAAAACCTATGGCTGCAGAAGTTTTCAGTACTGTTCATCATTTCTGTGGAACAAGTTAATAGGTGACTTACGGGCTTGCTAAAAACATTTTTTTTAAAGTTTACTCAAAACTCACTTTTTCAATACTGTATATCCTAAATGCACTTACTTTGCTTCCCTTGTGAAGTACCTTGAGCAGTAACTTTTGAAATTGATTGGTGCTACATTAGCTTTATTTAATATTATTATTTAAAAGTGCTACTAAGGAAACTCATGGGCAATTCACACATAGCAAGAAGAAGAAACTATGACAAAATGTGAAACACAACAGGCAAAGGGAAGGCTTTGAACAAATGGTAGAAAAAGACAAAGAAAGATAAAAGAGAAAAGTCTCTATGGCATGCACAATCAATGGACCAGGTATACATGTTCAGACACAGACATATTCAGCTTTGTAAATTCACTAATTTTCTTGAAAAGGTATATCATTTCATAACTGCCACACATTTTGCATAAAACTTTTTTGCTAAGCCTGAAAAAATAAAGAGAACAGCTGGTTAGCACCTGGTGTGACCGTTATGGTGAATCTACAGTCTGCAGTATTCCCAGAGGCATCCACAAAGGTGTAAGTTACAACTGTGTCTCCTACGAGGAAAAATGATGAAGGTGCATGCGAACGGGATTGAAGAGTTTCAGTGCCTGACACATCAGTTGCAGTTGGCTCAGTCCAGGTGACTGACATCCCTGGGTTACCTAATTCAATGGTCACTTCCATGTCTATTGGGCAACTGAGAATTGTCGGAGGAGTGGTGTCAACTGTAAACAGAAGAACAACAGATAAATAAACTTTCAACTCAAAGTGTGATTGAAAAAAGAAACCAAAGATTCTGTCAAAAATGTTGAAAATCACCTCAACATTTGCCTGGAATCATTGATCCTAGTCAAAAGGCTTAAAGAAATTCATTTTTTTTTTGGCTTGCTCAGATTGAAAAATGTCAGGTAAATAACTTGATGCATTGAACATCATCCAGGCAATACTTGAACTAGTCTAAGAGAACTAAGAGAAGAATGTTTCTGGTTGTTTCATATGGTTGTATTATCATCTCCCCTCCCCTCTTGACAATTAAAGTGGACCTTATGTCTAGAATTACAAGAATATATATTTTAGAGGTTGAAAAATGAATTCCATTCATCCAACTCCCATCTTCATAGCTTATTCCGTTGCTGAGATATAAAATGTTGAAATTTATTCACTTAAATTGAAAAAGTCGATTGCACAATAATTTGTGATGCCCTTCTTGTACAACTCACATTACTTGCTTTTGTTTCCTTATGAAATTAATATGTTTATATGACCTTGAAACATTTACTGTTAGCTTGCATAGCATGTTGTGGGAAGAGGGCTTTTATAGCCAAGTCACCCTATAACATTAAGAAAAAGATCACATTTTGGCACAAGGTACAGTGGTTTTCGAAAAAACAAAGAAAAACAAAGATTGTAATTTGAGTAGTACAAGAATGACATCACAAATTATTGTGCAATCTACCATTTCAAATTGAGTGAATAAGCTTCAACATTTTATATCTCAGCTCAGGAATGTCCTGTGAAGATGGGAGTTGGACCATCTGGATGCATTTTTCAAGCTTTGTAACATATATTTTTGAAATTTTAGACTTTAGGTACACTTTAATCTCCTCCCCAGGTAACCTAGGTACTAAAATTCCCACTCATGACAATTTCAAATTTTCTGGTGAGGGAAGATGTCTGAAGGGTAATTTTCAAGGTTGGGAGTTGCATTCGGTGGGAATTGTCCATAGGAAACTGTCCAAGTGAGACTGTCAGGATGGGAATATTCCAGAAGAGTGTGGTCAGTCCTACAGTCCTGCTTGCAGGCTTCCCTTGAGCAATTCTACGATAATGAAATTGGAGACTTTTACAAAATTTTTCAGAGACGTGATGGCAATTTTCAAAACTGAGCAACGAAGAATTATGATGGAACCCTTTTATATGTATTTACAAACTTACTACATGTAGCCACATGATTGTGGAGAATCTAAAAGCAACCGTTTCATATTTCTACATCATATGGAAATTTTTTTTGACAAAAACCTAAAATTCAAGGACTCCCAGGAGAATAGACTGATCACATTTTTCCTTAGCAGTGGAAACTCTTGCTGTGTAACATAGCATAACAGGTTAAAGGGCAAAGGAGGGCTAAGGCCCCATAAGATGCCCTGAAGTCCATACAACCTTCACTGAAAACAAACAACCAACACCAAACAAGCCCAGCACAATTAGATTCTACCACAGTTATGGAAGAACTTGTCAATGTTAACCTTAAAGCAGTTCACAGATGTGAAGTTAACTACCCACTCAGGCAGACTATTCCACTCGTTGACAACTCTATGAGAGAAGCTGAACTTCCTAATGTCAAGCCTTGCAATACACTTTACTAGCTTCTTACAATGGCCTCGAACCCGAGAATTACTTTGAACCTTTAAATAACTACAAGATGACAAAGGATTCCTTTCAGAGAGAAATTTGTACACCTGAAGCATGTCCCCCCTAATCCTTCTCAACTCCAGGGTGGTAAGCCCAAGATGCTTAAGTCTAACATGATTTGTTATTTGAATACTGTCCCTCGAAAATCTTTAAGTCGCTATACTCAGTACACCTAATAACAAATAGGTTTTTCATGAATTTGTATACAACCACACTACTCCTCATAATTCTGTATCATCCCCATCTCTACAAATGTCAAAAGACAACTATTTTCAGCTTTTAATGGACTGTTCAGTAAAGTGACTGGAGTGCAAACCTAATCAACCAAACAAGCTCCACCCTTAACAGAAATCTGAGCAATCTAGAAAGTATAAAATTTTATTACATTGTATTCTCTGACATAATCTTTCAGGTAAATCTCGTTAATGTTTCATATCATTTTAATCAATGTCAGCAAAATAAAAATTCTGTGATGATGATTTACATGACTACGTGCCTACATTATGGCATGACCATTGTCTTACTGTAATGCTAATCTCTCTTAGCACTTAGTACCCACAAAACTTTTCACTTTTGATTTTTTTTCATAATTTCCACAATATTTTCAAAATTTAATTTTAATGAATTAACATTCTACTCCTCCTTATTTTTTCTATTCTAAATTTTTAATTCTGCCCTCCATTACCTTAAACACTTTCTCAATTTTTTTTCTTACTTTATATTTTATAACCATGCTTCTATTTCTTAGCACCGGTTTCGATTAAATTCCTGTAGATATTGTAAATGAAGTATCTCTTAACTTTATTATGACTGTAAATAGTTGTAAAGATTATTATGGCAGTTGTTTCATATAGTTGACAAGTCTTACTTTCGGTGATGATAACCATGAAGTTGCAAGTTGCTGCATTTCCGTTGATATCGGTGAAGATGTACGTAACTTGTGTAGCACCAGGAGAAAACAATGAAGATGGCTGGTGACTCCTACTTGTCAAAGCAACAATGCCAGAAATGTCTGTTGCAGTTGGTTCTGTCCAAGTAATAACAGCTCCTGGTTCTCCTAGTTCAATGGTATTAGTAATGATACCTGGGCAATTACTAATCGTCGGTGGCGTTGTGTCCTCTAAAGGAAAAATATTGGCAAACTGTTGTAATGTCAGGGTAAGAATACATTTCTACCAAATAAATCCTCAACTTAAATGCACATCATACCAAATAAGATCAGGAAGTTATTACTTCAATATACACTGGAATGATTTTAAACCTTACCTGTCTGTACAGTGATAGTAAACTGACAAGTTGCCCTGTTCTGGGAGGAATCCACAAAGACATACATAACTGTTGTCATTCCAACATTGAACAAATCACCAGGGTTGTGTGTATTTGACTCGATAGTTGCTACCCCAGATACATCAGTTGCTGTGGGAACAGTCCAGAAGGCTCGCATGGACTCAGTTCCCAGTTCCACTGTCAGGACTTGGTTATCTGGACAAT
The DNA here is from genome assembly GCA_029531755.1 of Holothuria leucospilota. Taxonomy (NCBI): domain Eukaryota; kingdom Metazoa; phylum Echinodermata; class Holothuroidea; order Aspidochirotida; family Holothuriidae; genus Holothuria; species Holothuria leucospilota. The sequence goes on along the minus strand of CM055965.1, from coordinate 32,890,789 downwards.
TAGCTATGGCAGGGGGAACCGTGTCTCCTGTTGCACAGGAAGAGCAACAATAGTAGTATAAATATGTAGCAATTTCATAGACAGATCTCACCAATTTCTCAAATATTTAATGGAATAGGACAAAAATTGATATGGAAAACTTACTTGTCTGAACATTGACTTCGAAGGAGCAGGATGTTGTCAGAGATGCATCATCCGTGCAGGTGTACGTGACAGTGGTTGTACCAACTTCAAAAAAGGCTGGTGGACTGACCGTGCTGACCAGCACACGACCTGTGCCTGAAGCATCTTGGCAAGTTGGCTCCACCCATGTGACACTATCATCTCCTGGTAATCCTAGTTCCACAAAACGGGTGATATCAGCAGGAAGGTTGGTGCATTGTGGTGGAGTTGTGTCAACTACGGAAAAAAATATCAAGTAAAGCCATGGCTTTTTAGCTGCTTTTTTTTTTTAACAAAAGTAAAACTAGATGGAGCATGATATATGTCAGCAGAGAAATGTGGAAAAGATCTTTTAGACTGTATCACAACTATTGAAAACAATGTAATTTTATCCACATATGCAGAAACCCATCCGGCAGAAAACACTGAACAAGAGAAAAATCATTAAAGCTTTCATGCATTATTCCCATGAATTGGACAGACTCTGATGGCAACCTAGTTTTGCTATTGCCATTCACAAAATGATAAGCTTTCTCAAGGGTTGTTTTCATTTGAAAACACAAAATAACTTAGCAAGTGGAGTTTTTCAGGAAGTGAATTAATGGACATGTGTCATCTAATGGGTAATTACCACCAGACTGAGTATCTTCAAAGAGTTTAATAACTTTATTCACTTGTTACTTTGACTGGTTCAACACTATGTGTTGTATGAAATAAGGCTACTTTGAGGAGTCTAGGTAGCCCAAGGGGAACAGAAGGCAGTGTTCACCCTTGGTCCTCACATGGAATTGCCAATTTGCCATACCAGATTGGGATATAATACCATAAAGAGGATTGTTATGAGGATTGTTATCTATGAGAAATCCTAGTACCTTCAAAGGTGCCGAAATCAGCCAGTTTTACAATAAAGTCACCTGCAATGTAAAAATTCTCAGCTAAGTTTAAAAAAATCAACCCCCAAAATATTTCAAAGGCTGGAGATCCCCCGCTGATTTAATTTTGTAATGAAATCTGTGGGAAGGGGGGCTATTTGTAGGTGGAATACATAGCTCGTACCAGTCTTTCAAATAACATTGAGGCAGCAAACTGCATAGACCTTGCATGCAAAGCCTATAACATCTTGAACCCTCACGAGCAATATTATATGCTATTCTAGTGTATTGTCTCTAAGATTTATCTTGTAACACCTTACCAAACAACTGACCACTGCAAGAGTCTTATGTGAAAGTGGCCTGTCGAAATTGTAAGCATATAAAAATAGCAAAATTACCTAGAGTAACAGTTACTTCAAACATGCAAGATCCTGCATTACTTGAAGAATCTGTGCATGTGTATGTCACTGCTGTTGTTCCAACTGGGAAAAAGTCTCCTGGATTTGCGGTACTGCTTATTGTAGTCATTGAGAGGTCACTACATGTTGGGGCAATCCAACTAACCTCGGACCCTGGTATTCCACCAATCTCAGCTGTACCTGATACACCCGTTGGCAAACCAACACAGACTGGTGGTGTAGTGTCCACTGCAGAAATATCGAATAAACATTGAGCAAAATGTACATATTTCAATGATGTCACTATACCAGCTAGGCCTACTTTTATACTAACTTTTCGAGTAGGTATGGAGTAGGTGTGAATATGTATCATTTACTGATGTGTATGTTCTGATGCCTAAAAAGGTTACATGAAGTAGTCAAAACAACAGACTGAATAACAAAGAAAAACAAAGCATTGCTAGTCAAAGTGAGATGATGATATAACACCTGCTTGCTTCAAGCTCACTTTGGGCCAAATGTAGCAACCTAGTTTACTAATATCTTCAGAACTACACATCTGAACTGAATGAAAATTTTACCAGAGTGCTAAGATTTAGTTCCTCTTTCACATATCAAAAATAATTTTTGCTGTAACATTTCCTCTAATACTTTCTTACTTTTTTCAACATTGCATGAATCTTCAAAACTTAGGAAGCTTCCACAGATAGTGAATGCAATCAAAATAAAATCAATTATTTGACTTTATCTAATAACAAGACTTCTAAAGGAGAATGCTACTCCCACATCTATGGTAGCCATGGCTGCTACATGTTTTGAAAAGGGACACGAAAAGCAAAAAAACATCACCTTCAAAACATGTTTTTCAACACTGCCGATTTCATTTAGGCCTAAGCACCCTGTAGTATTATAACTTCCATACTCATGACACCAAAAAGATAGTCTCCTGACACTTTTGCAAAATAGCTGTCCCACCTTACAAACACTTTGTGCCAACCCAACTTGAGTATCTACTTACAACATGTCAACGTTCTACTGAAACACCCAACACTGCCATATCAATCATTCATTTTAGTAAAAGATGTGCACTGGGATATGCTTACTTAAAAAGGAAATCTCTGTAGTAAAAGGTGAGAACTTGAACCTTCCATCTGATGACATCATCAGAAATGCCTTTGCAGTATAAAGGTCTCTGAAATACATGACTTAAATGTGTATAAACCAAAGGAATATCAATAAAAGGGAAGTGGACAACGTGTTGCTGGTAACTGACCTTCATTGACATTTACGATAAATGAGCATGTGCCAGTATTCCCAGAGGAATCAATACAAGTGAAGGTGACTTCAGTTTGACCGACTGGGAAGGAATCTCCTGGAGAATGTGAACTAAAGCTGTTTGTTGAAGACAAATCACTACAGGTAGGAGGCGTCCAAAAGACAGTCATTTGTGGTAGACCAAGTTCTACTAGTTCAAAAACATCTGGTGGTTCAGTTGCACACTGAGGTGGTGTGGTGTCCTCTACAGTGATAATAGATGCAAGTAAAAGAGTAATCCTCAGCACCAGATATTCAAAGGGAAATATTCTGCTTATAGTGCATTCACCATGGCACATACACAAAGTAGCTTTTGTCTTTATCGAACCTTTCAGTCCAACAATAAGGTTTTAGCAATAACTTTGTTTTAGAATAAATAACATATTAGTTAGGAATTTTGCATCATTTCACAATTTGGATGTTTGGGTGACTAAATTACCCACAGGCTACAGCAGTGATTTCACTGACTCGGGCACCAGGGTCAACAACACACAACTTTTGATTGTGAAGCACAGGCACAAAACCTCTGGGGTCAAATTGATGCACAGCTTTACACCCTAACAATATGTAATGATATGGAAAAAGATAAAACAGGAATAAAGTTTGTTGCATTAAACTCAAATTTATTTTGACCCCTTCTGTTTTAGTTTTGACTGCAAATTTATTCTCAAGGGTCAGTGACTCCTGAAAAAAATGATGAGTGAAAACCTTGTACAAATGATCAATTTCTTTCTCTGAAAATAGAAAATAAAGTTACCCAGCTATCTAATCTTGAATTGTCTATCATGCTATAGTTGTAAATGATGGTTTGAAAGCTATTAAATTTTCTGGACCACAAATGCAATATTTTCCTCTAAATGCTTTGTTCTTCACTGACCACTCTGATACTAAAATGTGAATTAACACATAGGACAAAGAGATAAAAAATCAGATCAAATTTTACATGATCAAAGTTTGCTAACCTAATAATTTTGAAGTAATAAGCATGACAGTTATTCTGTAATGTGCAATGCACCATGACAAACTGGGTATCGTTCCAGCCTGCATGGAAATGGGATATACAGTTTATTTCAAGGTCCTCTTTCATATGTTATTTCACAAAAATTTAGGCCACTTAAAACCCATCTTTTAAGTAAGAAGTCACGTAGCTGTGATTTTGGTATCTAAAGATAGCTTTGTACGAGATTTTTTCATTGACATTCAATGTAACTATTCAAACACAGCCTAATGCCAGTGACAGATCCATGTTTGGTTGCCCAGCTAATAAGTAAAAAAATATTTGTCTGAAAACTGAAAATTTTCACCCCAAACAACTGTTCCCCACCCTATCCACTGATCCTAAGTATTCCCCTCCCTGTCCCCACTCAAGATTTTCTGGATTAGCCACTGCATGGACCTCATAAATTTGAAACCAGAAGATTCTACTGACCTTCTGTGATGGTGACAATGAAGGAACACTGGTCAGAGTTACCAGAGCCATCAGTACAGGTATAAGTAACTGTGGTCTCTCCAACTTGGAAGAATGCTCCAGGCATGTGGGAGGACTGAGAAACAAAGGCCACCATAGAGATGTCTTCACATGTTATAGGATTAAAAGTTACCATGGTGCCTGGTTGACCAAGTTCAACCACTTGTGTGACACCATTAGGAGGAACATTCACACATGTTGGTGGCGTTGTATCCCCTAAAGAACAAAATTGAAAACTGAAAACTGAAACAACAATATTGGGTATTTATTAAAAACATAAATTTGATCCAACTGGGCAAGATGAGGTACATTCATGGTCCTTTAGCCTTGTATGTAGAGAGAAAACTCATACTTGACCCACTTGCCTGTACATATACCTGTGAGAACAGATTTGTTGTCTTACTTCTGCTTTCAGATTTTTAAAGTCAAGTATCTACTGACATTAGTGCAAAATTCTGCATGCCTCCTCACAAAATTTTTTCATTCGGCTCATCACTATAAAGTCGGAGGGGTTGCAGATTTATGTTGCAAAAGCCACAGAGAACTGCTATGAAGGATGCCTTTGCCCCCCCCCACCCATTTTGACTAACCCTGTTCATCACTGACAAGGATGAAACACCTGGGCCCTGTTCCAATAAGAGTTTCACTCAATGTTAAGTTTCATTTGTATTGGTCTACAGGATAATAAATCAAACTTGTGATCGACAGAAACTCTTTATTAAACAGACCCCTGGCAGTGCTATGTCAATGTTCCCAGGGTTCGATGTTCCCGAACCCCTAACCCTAACCCTAAACCTGGAAACAATGTACCCTGGGAACATCAAACCTCAGGAACATCGAACGCTGGGAACATCGAACCTTGGGAATGAACATTGAACCTCGCGCACATTGACATTTCTGGAAACATCGAACCCTGAGAATAACGAACCTCACAATCATCGACAACCATTGAAATAGTACAAAAACAGGGAACATCGAACCCTGGGAATAATGAACCCCGGAAACATCAGGTAGACCCCCCTCCCCCGGCTATGTATGCATGGGATTGCCATCATCTATTTGTGCCATACTTGCAAAGTATGTACTTGTACTTATGACTTGGGCAAACTTAACTGTACTTGTACTCCTTAGAATGGATTTGTACTCACACTGACATGTCTTGAAAGTATACTACCACTACATGTCTACGTGAAACCATGAAGAAACTCAAATCAACAATAAATACAACACTTATTCGATATAACAGAAGGGTTCTCTTTACATGAATTCACGCCCTACTGTGGAACCTTATAATGTAACTGTTGAAATGGAATTATCTAACAATAATGCAAATACAGTAAAACCCCGTTTATCCGAACACATCGGGACCGAAGGTTGTTCGGATAACGAAAAAATTTGGATAAACGGGGTTCCAAGTTTTTGCCTCAAGTACGGTACACTGGGTCCATAAGACGGTGTGTCAACACTTTTCCAAAATAATTCCGAAAAGGCTTAAAATTGCACACAAAATCCCCCAAAATATTTCGTTACTATTTTTTGTGACCGATGATATGACAAATAACTTTTAAGACTTCTAAAACAGAGATTTTATTCCTAAAATTTCGAGCCTTCGTTTGTCTGAATAACCAGTGCTTTCTACACACTAAGTGAGTGTGTGGGCTAAAGAAAAGCTGTAATGATCTGGAGAGGTATCTAGAGTATACATTCTGCATAAATTTCCAAAACTGTTAAAGACACATGTGTAGGAGACTCTCAAACAGCAGTTCGCAATATTTTTGTAAGGTCTACTTTCGTTATTTTTGGTATGAAGCTCACTATGTTACTATTAAACTTTTCAGATTTAGTGAAACTAGTACTTACGTTAGCCTAACGATTTTTGTGTTAGAGGATATTGAGCCTATATACCGACTCATGGCTCCTAACAAGAATTTCAAAGCAAATACGTATGATATTTCTTCCTAATTTGACAAAGAGATAACAGATTGTTTTTTATGTCCACATGTAGGCTGTTTCGGCCATCATGACATCTTTCCATGACTTTTAAAGTCCCAAGGAAAATTAGTGGATTTCTGCAAAAATTTACGTTGAATTTTGCCTTGTAAAGCACTGAAAACTTGGTGAAAACTACCGTAATTGTGTTGACTATTATTGTTGTTAAATCTGACGGCTAGTTCGGATAAACGGGGTTTTACTGTACTTGACTTTGGAATTAGTACTTACTTGTAGTTACTGTCACCGTGAAGACACACACAGCAGTATTACCACTTGAATCAACAAAGGTATACTCCACTTGTTGAGAGCCAACTTCAAAAAATGTGTTTGGCGCAAAAGTTCTTGAGGACAAAGACACCTGCCCCGAAAGGTCAGTGGCTGTAGGTTCTGTCCATACCACAACAGTCCCTGGTGTTCCAAGTTCAACCACTTCAGTGACAGTTGTAGGGCAGTCTGAAATAACTGGCATGGTGGTATCCACTGTTAAACAAGAGTGAGAATGTCAGAGTAGAAAAAGTGATATAAGTTCAATTTATTAAGCTTGATGAATGGCAACTTCCTAATCAGCTTGCTAATAGTAATACAAGCATGTATCCATATGCAACTTATTATAAGTTAGTGGATACACATGTGTTCTGCCTCTAATATGCACATGCTCCAAACCATGATGTTAGTTTTGGGGGCTGCTCTATCTGAAAAGTGGACGTCTACACATAGGCCTCCATTATACAGAAATGTGACATATGAAGCCCCTTTCACATTGTACATGTTATTAAGATATGATGACATGAGGTGAGAATGGTCTTCAGGCCTTTCACGCTACACACAACTTTTTCTTCTTCTCTCAACAATATTCCGATGCCAAATTTTTATCATGTGATCTAAAAAACAAAATAGCAATTCAATCTCTTGACTGGTCACACAAAAATATCATTCAGTGACAAGTGGGTAAAAGTAAAATTTTTCAACTTATTTTATTCCGGTCACATTGCAACACATTGTATCCTCTCGTCTTGTGCCTAGATTGAATGGGTCTTAGGAAAAACACTGCTTTCAACATTTCCTCTTGTATTATATTGCATTGTGCCTAGCATGAAAGGGCCTAGAATCCCCTGGTCTGATCCTAGGTAAATTCATGTGTATGTATTTATGTGATTCATATTTTGAATTTTTCACTTATCTGAAGTCCTTCCTCCAAGCAAGATAAGCAGCTGGTGCAAAATGTATTTTCTTTATGCTAATTCCTTTTTTCACTTACTGATGTGTCATTTAGATTTATGAAAATACATCTATTCGTTGTGCCTTTTGCAAAAGGCTTCGACTAATTGCTATGGGCCTCAAAATGCACACACTGATTTGTGCAACAGAAATATAAACTACGTCAAGTGTTCACTGCTCTTTTCATGTCAGTGCAATTTATTTGTTAAATCAAACCTTCAGCTAAAAATTCCTTGTAATTATTTGAATCAAAGTTGATTCTGATTGACTAAAATAAGTGAGGTATTAATAGTAATACATTAATAGCAAATTTAATCCCTGACATAAGATAAGGCACCAGTCAATTTGTCTTTTACCATAAATGTGCATGTTACCTGTTGTGACTGTTACAGTGAACCTGCAGAATGCCATATTATTACTGCCATCAGTAAATGTGTAGGTGACAAGAGTCTGTCCGACTGGGAACTGAGTGCCTGGGAAATGTGTTTGATCACTCAGTGTAGCAACACCTGAAATATCAGTAGCTGTTGGCAAAATCCAAGTGACAGAACCTGTAGTTGAACCAAGTTCAACAACAGTAGATGCCTCGGTTGGACAATTGGAGATTACTGGAGGTGTTGTGTCCACTGTTTAAACAAAACAAGTAAAACTTAGGCTTTAGTAAGTAAACAAAATGGAGATGTTTGCAGACCTGTGTTGTATCTGACATTTGGACAAAAAAGGTAAATGTTTGAATCTTCAACTAAAATAAATGGGCCTGGCTTCATTGCAGGTATACTATCCAATATTTTGACCGAAAAGGTTAAACATGGATCTAAATAGCAGAACATCAAAAGTAATAAACATTACACAATCTCCCCCCAGTAGATCAGAGGGTAAATTTGCAAGCTTCTTTTCAAATGACAAACAAACTTGTTATATTGAAAATAAGATACTGTAAACATCAACTTGAAATGCACACCCAAAAAGATGTGATATGTGACACTTTGTATGACATAACCATTGCTGTATTGAAAACTTTTACTGAGATGACAAAGAAGTTTCAAAAAAGTTTTACTCAAATTTACACAAATGCTGTATTTGATGTGACCTATACAGCTGAAAAGATTTTTTTTTAGTTGAAGTTTATGATCGTTCACTAAAATCCATACAAACAGTATGTTTATAGCAATTTCACTTTGTGGTCTGAGCTTCCCATTCATTTTAAAAGGGCTGTTGCACCATCCCTTATATATTTAGGAATTTTCCCATTTATCTATATAAAGGGGCTTATTGAGTTGATATCAATTATTTTGTGATGAGTTTGAAGGAAATCATTGCATGGACAATATTTCTAATTAGCCTCATTACTCATGTATTACTTCCTACAGTTACCAAATATGTGAGAAATTGTAGTTTCTGTCGACAGGGGTCGCATATGATTAATACCTAATGGTAAAAAGTGTCTAGTCACAAATTTGTAATAAATGATTTTGATCATTAATTACCCTATCATTGTCATTTCAGTTGTGTATCAGATGTGCAGAATCTGTTAGTTTAAGAATTGAGTAAATTTCAACAGGTGTCAAAAAAAATCATGAATTTAGTGAACCAATTCAATAAAGCCTCTTTAAAATTGGTGACTGTGCTTTGATTGACATTAATTCAAACAACATCTTGACTCTACTTGGTTAATGACTTATGAAGTCATTGGTGTATATAGTCTTGAGCAATTCAAACTCAGTACAGGCAACTGTAGCTTTTTCTGGAAGATGTACTAGACAGGTGGAGGAGGGGCTAGGAGTATTAAGTGGATGAAGAGCTAGGACTTAAGTAACAGTGGAGAGGATTTTTACTGTCTAAGGTGAGACTCTTGACTGTTTTTACTTATCTTAATAAGGTTTAATCAACTAAATGGAGCTGAACTCTAAACTCTTCACAAGTGACACTGACACATGATCACTTTCTTTGCTTCTTAACAAGGTTGATGACCAATTTTTTCTTCAAAATCCCATATTTACATTAACAAGAGGACATAGAAGATAACCCCACAAAATTGTTCTGTTATGAACTCCCCACAAATATCATAATTATGTTCTGTGCTCTGCAATTGCTTGGACAGTTGCATATTATAGTTTCATAAGACACATTGCTGAAATCCCAACTGTCACCCTGACCAATAACACAAGACCCCTGAATTCAAATGACCAACATTGCTTAATATACAAATCTCTTTCAGCCTAACACTGGTAATTCCAAGTTCTCTAGTTAAATAATCCTCCAACCTTCTGTTGCATTGACACCAAGGAGTTAAAGAAATTACAAGATTTAAAGATGTTTAAGATGTTTCGGAAGATTACTAAAGTTCTAATTCTTAGTAGCAAGCTTTAGCCCTCAAGCTGGGTTTAAAACAATAATCAATGCGGCATTAAAGGCATAAAACACTTTCAGCACATTTAAACCAAAACAAAAAATAAACCCACCTGTTGTAACAGTAACAGTAAATCTGCAGGTATCTGAGTTTCCACTGGCATCTGTAAAAACATAGGTAACCTCTGTTGACCCTACTGGAAAACTGCTCCCTGGCTGATGTGATCTAAGACTTATAGTCACAACACCAGAGATATCTACTGCAGTTGGCTCTGCCCAAAATACCATCGTGTCTGGAGTTCCCAACTCAACGACAGAAGTAACAGATCCCGGAGTTGGACATCCCATTATAGTAGGTGGGGTGGTGTCCTCTGCAAAAAGTAGCAAGTTATGCAAAGTTTGGTGAACCTCATGTAAAAAGTCTACAAAGACAGATTCTTACGAAAGGCTTCATATAAATGTTGATAGTTTTGTGCAACCACTCTGGGTACTTGATCACAACCAAACTACAAACTGTTGACTGCTGTTTCCTAATGAAGGCAGAGACGGTAGCAAGTCATTTTTGCAAGCCCAAGTCAAGTCACTGTCAAGTCTTTTGGTTCAGTCACAAGTCAAGTCAAAACTAATCGCAAGTCAAGTCACAATTTTTGCAAGTCAAGTCACAAGTCATTTGGTCCAAGTACAAATCAAGTCATAAGCCTCTTTGCACAGGTAGAAGTGAAGTCGCAAATTTGTCCAAATGTTACAACTAATCAGGTGTCAACTTTGGTCTGTACAACTGTAAATAAACTTGTTACTGCTAAAGATGGTTCTTATAATCTTCTCAGAAAATACTGGAAAATTTGAAGATATGAATGAATAGTTACTTATGCTGATGGTACTATTTGTGAAATTTGTGACTAATGGTCAGAATTTGCCTTTTCCTTGCCAACGTCTACTGCATTAAATTTGAGCATGTTGTCATACTGGGAGCATAAAAATATAGATGCACCAAAGATGCTTTATTTCATAAGTATAGTACATGTAAGAAGAGTTGTACACGTCCCTGTGTATGCATGGATGCCTAGCCTTGAGCAGGAACTTATGGAGGAGGGGTCAATGTCTACAGAAAGGTCACCATCAGTTGGGGCCTACTAATGTTTTGTATTTCAGACGGGTAGCTGGAATTGTCAAAGGGGAAATTCACGTTGAAATACTGAATCTTTCCCAATGGTGTTGGATACAGAGGCCTCCCTTAGGGCCCCTGGTGATTTTCAAGGGCAGTGCCTCAATGGGGGTCCTGTGGGAGAATCCCCCAAAGTTCATGGGTACTTAAAAACTTATGGGTATTAGACTGATGTATTTAAGATTCTTCCAATGACATTGAATTGGCACTAAAGAGACCAAAAATCACACTTTGCCATTTTTTAAATCATAGCCTTACTCCATCCTGCTACGAGCTTACCAGGATTGATGTTGCAGAGGGCAAGAATGTGGAGGGGAAGATGGACGATACTGAGGCCTCCCTGGGGCATTACAAAAATTATCTCACCAAAATTGTCCTTGCATGTTGTGTACTAGTCATCACTTTTTCACGATTAAATAAAGGAAATAAATGTCAAATAATAGCAATGGTCACTAGCTTTATTCTAACCTGTTTCTATGGTAACAACAAAAGAACAGGTGCCGACATTGCTGTTTACATCTGTACAGGTGTACGTTACGGTTGTTTCTCCAAGTTGAAACATTTGTCCTGGACTTCTAGATGAGGCTCTACTGGGATTACCCGATGCATCAAAGCAAGTAGGCTCATCCCAAGTAACTGTTGCTGTTGTTGTACCCAACTCCACAAGCTGAGTGAAGTCTGCAGGTACATTGACACATGTGGGGGCTGTGGTGTCCTCTACAAGAAGAACCAAATTGGCATAAGCATTGTAAATGTTATACATGCAAGAAAATGCAAAAAGACAGCAGTATAACAGCTATAATGAATCTTCTCAAAAATAGCGAATGGACGACTCCCCTCAGACATGTCCCCTGGGAAAAATGCCACCCAAGCAGTTCTCACGCACACAATCCCCATCACCTCCTGCACAATTTCTACCCATTGCACTTACCCGTCCGACAACTTACCACCAAGAAATCTGGAACTGTCACTGGGGGGGGGGGGGGGAATTTATGGAATGAAATTGTCCAGAAGGGGAATTGGAAATTATCCTGTAGGGAATGTCCATGGGAAGTCGCCACAGCTGGGGAAATCATCTGAATGGGATTGTCAGGGGAGTCATCTAAGAACCATCAGAAACACCTTTATGATAAACACAGGTCAAAGAAATGAAAACTTATGAATCAAGTGTTACGTGTTAAGTATTACATTCATAATAAATCCTAGATACAAATTCACAACTGCTGTTTGAGGGCTATACCCAACATTTAATGTGAGTATTGTGAGGTGCTAGCCTGCAAAAATGAATATACAGAATATCCTCAAATTAGTGGGGTACCTTGGGTACCTTGTGAGAGATAGGAAGATGTATCCACCATGTGCGGTATTCATCTTCTTGTAATAAAAGTATAGGTATATTTGGTTTTATTTGACAACTGGTGTAATTGTTACAACTATCTACAGTTTGTCGTTACTGATGTGTAAAAATAGGAGAATTTTGACCTGAGTGACCTCATGCATGTGTACAGAGTGGCAAGTACATGACTAATAGGGAAAAATGGGAACCAACTACAGTGAGGATGGAAAAAATGGGAACCATGGAAAATGATTTTTCATATAAGATCAAAGGAAAATGAGGAAAGATATCAAGTATCTTTAACACAAGGTGACAATGACATTTCAAATATTGATAAACCCAAGTGCAGTTTGTTTTCATCTGAATGAAGTACAATGATAAAACAAAGTAAAGCAGAACAAAGAATTGAATGCAAAATAAAAAAAAAAAAAGAAACTTGACCTTTGTAGACCATGGAGAGCATGCACTTGGATCACAGACAATACAGACTAATGAAGTGTATAGTTTAGGCTTATCAACTTGAGGTCTGCCATCTTGTTGTTTACAGAATTGCAGAGTTATGGTGCAATGCCTCATTTGCATAAAATTTAGACACTGCACATGGCACCTTAGTCTGTCTAGTTTCCCATCCTCTCTGTGAATGGTTAGCTATTTATGGTGTGTCACTGTCGTCCATTCAGCAACCTATCCCATTACAGTATACTTCCTGCCTTAAGTCAGAGGCCTCAACCCCAGCTCACTTGTGTTGCCAACTTTGTACATTAAACATGTAGGAAGTACAGTGTGCAGAGTTCAGGAGCATGAAGCTCAAAATCTTTCTACGAGCATGTAGCTCCAAAAATCAATCTATTTTCTATAGCCAGTGAGCATGATTCAACTACAGTAATTGGAAAGTAATCCTTTACTAATTATTTGTAAATATATATTTAATTTGAGGAAGAATAATCCACCAGAATAAATCAATGACAAATCAGAAATGTCTTCAATTTTTGGATTCTGTACAGGGATCACCCCCCAAGCCTTCAGAGGAGTAATTGACCCAACCCAATACAGCAATAGAATATGGCTTTTGAGAACACAGAATTCTTGCAACCCTATGTTAAGTGTCCTGGCTTCCTAGACACTATGCACTGAAGGGTAATTTTACTGAATGATGAAGTGGCTGTAACTAGAGGACAATTACAGTCATGAACCACCCATCGTTTTGCATGTCATTAGTCAGAAATAACTTTGTTTATACTGTGAATATCCCCAATTCCACTTTGCAGCACACATGGACAAGGTGAGTTAAAGACAATTCTCTAAATAAAGTAAAGTGGACTTTACCTGCACCAGTTGTAAGGCAATGTATATGTTATGAGATTTTACTTTAAGGGAAACCTTACAGGTTTTAATAAAACTTGAAACTGATCATTCTACAATACCTTCAATAACAACCACTGTGAATGAACAGCTAAATGAGTTCTGAGAGCTATCTATGCATGTGTAAGTCACTGTGGTGTCCCCAACACTGAAAGAATCCCCTGGGTTGTGTGTGCTTGTCTGCTCAGTTGGAGATAAATCAACACACGTAGGTGGTGTCCAAGTAACCGTAGCAAACCCAGTAGTGGCAAGTTCCACAGTGCTGGACGGGTTGACTGGGACATTTTCACACATTGGTGGTGTGGTATCCACTGCAAGATGGTAAGAACAATAACTAAGTTTAGAAGTTTAGATACAGTTCAGATATTGTTTAAACATTCTAGAATTATTAAGTACTTTATAGCTGAAGAGAGAACAAACGAGATCTACTTTGTGGATGATCAATACTATATCATTTTTGTCTCTGCACACTTCAACTGTGACAACTTACCACATTCAATTTTTGCATGTGCCATGATTATACCTATAAAACACTGAATGTTTCATCCATCTTGAACAACAGCAGCAACAATGGAAACCATATTTTCATCGGCACATAGAATGTGGGAGAAAATATCCTCCCCCACACCAAATATTTTGGTGAAAAAATAGTGGCCAAAAGGTGGCAGAATTTGAACAGAAAAATCAGTAAAAATGACCCTGAATACTGGAATTCATTTCTGTAGATATATACAAAATAAGCATATGTTAAGCCCATCAAACTTTTCTTTGCACTACTTCTAGTGAGAGTGAAATTTGGACAAGGTCTGAAAATTAGCACATAACTATTTCTTCCTCCTCCCCCCCCCCCCCCCCATTGGACACATACCATATGCCCTATGCATATTTATAAAAAAATTGTTAACCTGCTTTTTGGATGGTCCTGTATATTCTTCACCCCACAAAGATACCACCTTAGACCCAAACTGACCCACCAAATTCCACTGATAACCACTTCAATCTGAGTACACTTTACTTACCAGTGACTACTCGAACAAGGAAAGAGCAATCTGTGCTTAGACCAGCTTCATCAGTGCATGTGTAAGTTACCCGGGTACCAGCTGGATTAACCATAAAAAATGTGTTTGGATTGTGACTACTTGCACTGATCATCGCAACTCCGTTATCAGTGCATGTTGGTGGAGTCCATGTTACCACTGTACCCTGTGTACCAAGTTCCACTTGTTCAAAGATGTCTTGAGGAAGGTCAGCACATTGAGGGGCAGTTGTATCCACTGGATGGAGATAGGGAAAAGGGGAAGGGGTTAGTTAAAATGACTGTCATCTTTACAGGTCTGGTGACATGAAGATAACATAGTTGGACATTTGATGTAAAAAGCATTAAAAACCCAGAAAACTGCCATGACTCCCATCAAAATCCATCAAATATTGACCATTTTACAGGGTAACTTCTTTTTTACAATTACATCATAAATAATCATGAGCGAAATCTGCAAATTTGTGACTTCAATAGAGGGACTCACCAAATATGGCTAACATTATCTTCAAACTTCACTTCAAGGACACTTGCAGCATTGGTATGCCCTGAGGGGTTTATTTTGGAAGTTAAACTGGCTCCTTGAAAAACATCAATATCACTCACCAAACTGTAAACTATCTTTTGAGTAATTATGAGATTACTTTTAATGTAAAGGGTTAACAAAAGAAATGCTAACACTTTGCAACACTCAACATCATTATTTCTGCTTGGGCAATGAGTTACTTTAGAAACCGTCAAATTTTGAAGGAGTACATCTTGAGAAAAGTAAAAGATACTGAAAAAATTCCAAAGGACCTCTCTTTTGGGAATTCTATTCTTTAATAGCCAAGTGAAGACAGTTCTTTTTGGTGGCATGTTACCATAACTTTAATGCAAATAAAACTACCATTTTCAAAAGCATGTGCATTTCAGTTTATAATACATGTGTCCATGTGTTATCACAAAAAACGGTGGCTCAAGCATAAACCAGAATGCAAAAATGCATTGAAGTTTCGATGATATATGTTCTATTCCAAATAATGCCATGATGTCCCATATCTTTCAGTCACTGGTCAAGTGCTATCTTAACCATGTTGGAAAATAATTTTAGGTTCATATTTGATCTTGGGAATTCCTGGGAAAGTTTGCATTTTGACCGCTGATGACTCAATTAAGATTATGATCTTGGGAATTCTTGGGAAAATTTGCTTTTTGACTTCTGGTGAACCCATGAGACGATCCTGGGAATTCTTTGGAAATTTTGCTTCTTGACCCCTGTGACCCCAGATGACCTTTAACCTCCACCAAAAACGAAAGCATTCATCTTTTCACCATAGCGCATCCACATACTGCGTATGAAATCTATCCAAGCTTCCTAACTATAGAGATCGTGTTAACAAGGTTTTCAGTGTTTGACCCCCAATGACCTCAGATGACCTTTGACCTCCAACAAAAATGGTAGGGTTAATACCTTCTTACCATAACCCATCCACACATTAAGTATACAATCTATGCAAGCTTCCTACCTGGAGATAACGTGTTAACAAGGTTTTCAATGTTTGACCCCTGGTGACCCCAGATGACATTTGACCTCCACCAAAAAAGGAAAGCATTCATCTTTGCACCATAATGCATCCACATATTAAGTATGAAATCTATTCAAGCTTTCTACCTGGAGATATCGTGTTAACAAGGTTTTCAGTGTTTGACCCCCAGTCACCTCAGATGACCTTTGACCTCCATTAAAAATAAAAGGGTTAATCTTCTTATCATAATGCATCCACATACCAAGTATGAAATCTATCCAAGCTTCCTACCTGGAGATATCGTGTTAACATGGTTTTCGGTGTTTGACCCCCAATGACCTCAGATGACCTTTGACCTCCAACAAAAATGGTAGGGTTCACCTTCTTACCATAATGTATCCAACTACCAAGTATACAATCTATCCAAGCTTCCTACCTGGAGATATCGTGTTAACAAGGTTTTCAATGTTTGACCCCGGTGACCCCAGATGACATTCGACCTCCACCAAAAATGAAAGCATTCGTCTTCGCACCATAATGCATCCGCATATTAAGTATGAAATCTATTCAAGCTTTCTACCTGGAGATATCGTGTTAACAAGGTTTTCAGTGTTTGACCCCTGGTGACCCCAAATGACCTTTGACCTCCACCAAAAATGATGGCATTCATCTTCACACCATAATGCATCTACATTCTACATATGAAATCTATCCAAGCTTCCTACCTGGAGATATCGTGTTAACATGGTTTTCAGTGTTTGACCCCCTGTGAGCCCAGATGACCTTTGACCTCCACCCAAAAATAATAGGGTTCATTGTCTGACCATAAAGCATCTACACACTAAGTATGAAATCAATCCAAGCTTTCTAGCTTGAGATATCATGTTAACAAGGTTTTCAAGGTTTGACCCCTGGTGACCCCAAATGACCTTTGACCTCCACTAAAAATAATAGGGTTCTTTCCCTCACTATAATGCATCTACTGACTTAGTATGAAATCTATCCAAGCTTCCTACCTGGAGATATCGTGTTAACATGGTTTTCAGTGTTTGACCCCTGTGAGCCCAGATGACCTTTTACCTCCACCCAAAAATGATAGGGTTCATTGTCTCACCATAAAGCATCTACATACTACGTATGAAATCAGTCCAACCTTTCTAGTTCGAGATATCATGTTAACAAGGTTTTCAAGGTTTGACCCCAGTGACTCCAGATGACCTTTGACCTCCACCAAAAACAATAGAGTTCTTCCTCTTAATATGGGGCATCCATGTATAGTTTGAGAACCATCAGATTTTCCCTTCTTGAGATATGGTGTTAACGAGCAGTGTCACAAACACACATACAAACACACACACATACACACACCCTCACCCCCACACACACATACATACACACACACCATCACGAATGCATTGGTTTCTCTTATCATAGAAAGCAAAAATAGGAAAAGAAAAGAATGGCTGTGTAAAGTTGGCTATTTTTACGTGAGTGCCAGGTGTTATGTGTGACAGCCAGGTGCCATCACTCAAAGCCCCCTGATGGGAGCACATCACAGGGGGGGGGTTGGAAGGAGATGGGGTGGCACTCCCCTTTGGCAAAAGAGGAAAAAAGAAAGCACTGAAAACCATAAACTGTGTTTCTTTCTGCATATTCTCTTAGAGGATGGGACTTATAAAGACTTGAGCATACCTGTGATGACATTGATGATAAAACTGCACACATCACTGTTTCCACTTGCATCTGTAAAGGTGTATGTGACACTAGTTATGCCAACAGGGAATATGGACCCTGGAGTATGAGACCTCATTACTTGAGCTACACCAGAGACGTCTGTGGCAGATGGTTCAGTGAAGGAGACAACTCTACTTGTAACTCCTAGTTCAACTGTTTCCATTACAACATTAGGACATCCAGATATGGTTGGAGGTACTGTGTCCACTGCAAAAAGAGGAATACTCTACAGTAAAAGCAAACACATGTTAAATTTGGCAAATGCGCTCCTGGAATTCAGTTCCCACATTTTGCAAAATATTAATATTTTCATCCAGCAAACTAATTAAAACACTCTCAGATACTGTTTTGTTGCAATATACTTTCAATGGATCCTAGCAAAACCAGGAAATAGTTCTCAGGTGCCACTGGGAAATTCAAATATTGCAAGGCTGGAGAAAATGGAGAACTGATTTCTTCTTCTTGTGACAATATATTTGTCTTTCTTTAAAAATTTATGTTTACAGATTTTCCATATGAATGCACACTATTTTCCCTCCATTTTTGAGATTTTTGAGAGACACACAAAAATGTACCACCACACACAACCACAGGTAATGGAAGCTATTCTTGGCTGGGAGAGGGGTATGAACATTTCAGACTTCCAGCCTTGAGGGGGAGGGGGCATCCTACAGAATTTGACTTATGTTATAGAGGGAACAAATAAACAGTTCTCTTCCTTGCAAAGAGTTAGATGGGATGGGTGCATACTTCAGTCCCCCATATTGCTGAGGGGGCTAAATTTCCCAGTGCCAAAATACCCCTCTCCCCACTTCCCAAACCAATGACTGTAGAGAGTACTTATACTCAAAAGACACAAGATAAACTTGTTTCATCTTTCACTGTGAATACACATGTTATTATGTTGTTATACTGGCATCACAATGTGTATGCAATGGTAGCTAAACCAATGTATCACACACACAAACATACCACCATTTTAATTATTAGAACAGTAAATAGTTTAACAATGTATTGCATAATTACAAAGAGTACATGTGCACAAAAAGATAGAAGACAAACCTGGGTCTACGTTCACAGTGAATACACATGTGGCCATGTTGTTACTAGCATCAACAAATGTGTATACAACAGTAGTCTGACCAATCATGAAATCATCGCCTGGAGCAGCTGTTCTACTGCTGAGGGTGGCACTTCCGGACAGGTCAGTGGCTGTAGGTTCAGTCCAAACTGCAACCCCTGTAGACTGACCCAACTCAATGGTCACAGAAATAACTTGTTGTGGACAGTTTGAAATGGTAGGAGGCACAGTGTCAACTATAAGAAAAGGAGCAAAATTTAATAATATAGCAAAATTAAATAATATAAATGTTACAAACCAAAACAAAGACAGATTTAACACTAACCAGATGGCAGGCACCAAAAAGTCCTGGGAGGACCACACCCCAAAAATCACTTGAAGTCCAAATGAAAAAAAAAAGGTCCAATCATTTTGGGTGTACACATGTCCCACAATGTTAAGTCTTCTCAAAGTTCCTAGAAAGGTTCATTATATATTTGTTAGGACAGTCAGCTGGAAGTAATTTTGACACTGAAATAATACTTTTAAGATTTCTTGACTTCCTGAATACGGTATTTCGGAATCACCTACAGCGCAGGCGTAGTGACCTTTGAAATAAGGTCAAGTGAGGGGTTTTCATTGTTTCAGCAGTGTTTTATATTTCTACCTTCATGGAAATCTCCTTTTCATAAAAAGAACCTTAGTGCATTCCAGAAGCTTTAAAAATGGTTTCAAAGGTTAAAAGAAATTTCAGAAATGAAGTCTTTCTGAAAACGTGCAAACATTGAAATATTTTCTAAACTGAATCGAACTTAGTGTCTATTTCAGGACATTTTCTTTAAATACATGGAATTGTAAGTAGACATATGTGGAATGTCTTCTGCGTAGCTACCAAAGCGTACGTACTCTTTCTGCACGTACCTCTAGTGCACGGCATGTACGTACGTATATCTGTTATAAGCGTACTAGTATACGGCAGTTATTAACTATGCAGCCCACATGCACACATATCATGCAGACTGACTAGTGTGGGTCGGGTGACGCTAGAGAACTTCATCAAGTATAGCCTACAAGGTTAGTGAAGGGAAATTGTAGATTATTTTCTTTACCATTTTTTTCGAGTGATTATTATCACACGCATTTCTTCTATTCTAAACTGGTAGGCCTAACGGTAGCGTTTCGAGTTCGGGCATTTTCACTGTGGCAAACACTAACGTTAACGTTGGACTAGGGCGAAGCTAGTTTAAGTCCCCGTTTTCTCGACTCGCCATTATCAAATTAAATGTGTAGATACATCATCATCTTTCATAAATCTCAGTAGCCTAGATTTTGTGAGCCTAACTCATGACAACCTTCCCTAAACTGCGTCGATAACGTGATCAGTCTGAGTACTGCTGTGAGGCTTATGAGTCGAGTAGCAGCTAGCTACCTGTCTCTGCACAATAATAACACTTTGTACGTGCACAATCATACAATTATGTGTACAGTATATATACACTATGTGTATCTCGTACCTACATGTACGTACATGTAATTTTTGAATGTTTACATCCCGCCATCAGCCGAGTGTCTGCGTAGCGGCTCTCATTGGCTGTGTATATGCTCTAGCTACACAGTGACGGTGGCAAAAAGTTTGTCCGTTCCCTGCAGGTTCCCTCATTTGACCTTTGACCTTCGCTACTTGCGTTCATTCCGAAATACCGTATTGAGCTGCAATAGCAGACTTTAATGATTACGTCAAGTGTATAAAGAATCATGGGAACTGGGAGTAAAACAATAGTACATATGCACATGTATATATACATAGTACATACCCTATGGCTGGCACTACATCTTGGCATGTATGGTGCTGGTTGTTTGCAACTCCCAGTTCCCATGATTCTCTGTATGCTTGAAGTAATCACTGAAGTCTTCTATTGAGCAGACAGGTATCATTTTTGTATTAAAGCCTACTGACAGCAGTTAATGGCATGAACTAACCTAGACAGTGCCAATAACAACTCCTACATACGAAAAAGTTCGTCTGTCAATAAAACGTTTTTAAATAGTAGTTATATTGTCCCAAACATATCTCCTTCAACCACAAAGACCCTGATTAAAGAAACTTGTCACCAAGTTGAAAGGGACTGAATTATTCTACTTCTTCAACATCAACAAGAGATACGACTGTTACAAATGCTGACATTTGAAGAATAAAAATTATTCTAACCATTTCTTTAGAGGGAACTAACACAAAATGAAAGTAATATATACATGTAACTTGCACAGAAGCTGGAAGTAGGAAAAAGGAACACAAAAAGATGAGGAATGAAAACAAATAATATTATTAAGAGCAGAAAACAGGAACTATATACATCAGTCTTTTGTGAAGTTTTCACTCAACTCACTTTCTTGAACAGTCACACAAAAAGTGTAAGTGACAGTGTTTCCACTCTCATCGCCATACAGGTAGGTCACCAATGTGCTGCCCACAGAAAAAAAGGAATTCGGACTGTGTGAACGTGAAATCAAAGTCTGGGTACTTGAAATGTCAGAGACTGATGGATCTTCCCAACTCACGATTATTCCTCCATCCCCCAGCTCTATAACTCGTGTAATGGGATCAGGACCTTGAATCACCGTTGGTGGGGTAGTATCAACTACATTTTGGTAAATCAGAAAGGAACAGAGTTAAATATTAGTTAATGTGCAAGTATATGTAAAAAAAAATAATAAAAAAAAAACATCAGAACTAGCTTGCCTTCTAATACAAGCTGAGTACATCTGGAACAAGGGAACCCTCATTTCACATTTATGATGCAAATGATGCAAAGACAATGTAAATGGAGTGCAGGTATTCTGCCAGTATCTTAGATGAGGTGTGGATTCATAACTCCCAAAAAATGATATCAGATACATTCAGCCTTGAACCAAAGTTCCTATGTACAGGTTTAAGGGGCCAAAATATGCCAAACAGCAGTGCTATTTGGAAGAAATTTGAAAGTCTCTTTATCAAGCCTTACACTACGCAAGCATGGAGAAAGTATCCATCCACTTTATCGCTCCTGGTTTAGTAAATTTTGGTAGAACCAGGTTTGATTTTTGTAATATCATTGACAGTGCAAACTACATGTGATATTTAGCATAATGACAATGCACCCTCAAGACTCCAGGAAAGTATCCTATTTCAAGTTACAATATATACATAGTACAAATATGTGAAAGGTGCTCAGGAACTAATATGTCAGTGTAAAGAAATTTTGTGCGCACAAATCCAGGAAAATGCTCACTCACTAAATTAAAACACTAATCTCAATTTTGGTTTCAATGAGTTGGGGACATGACTAGGCACTTTGTATGAACACTACATGTCACAAGATCATATATTTTTCAAAGATAGTAGGAATGAAATCTCAGGGACCATAGGATAAAATTCACCAGGTAAATACTTTATGTAAGGCTGGTTCTACATTGCATTTGTTGTACAGAAAATTTTCATGTTTTTAAAACCACTATTTATAGATACAGAGTAAATAAGAGTGTTGTAACAAGTCAAGACTCGAGTCACTAATTTTTAAAAGGGAAATGACTCAAGCAATTGTATTGTAATTTTTCTCATAGAAATAATACAATGACTCCAGTCACTGACTGACTGGTCACACTGGAAGTAGTAAATGACTTGACTCGACTGCAAAATTGTGTGACTCACATACCTGCCAACCTTAATTCAATTTCCAAAAGTGGGACAAACTGTGCGGTGTAATGGAAGAGTGTGTGAAGCATGCACATTGAGCGCCAAGTGCGAGACTAAAACAGGTGGGGTCCAGGGGCCCGCCCAAGGACCCCTGGTGGGGTCCAGAGGCAACGCTGCGGTTGGGGTCCAGGGGGCAAAGCCCCCGGAAGCTCCTGAGTTTTAGTAGTTTCAGATATGTTAGGAAGACTTTTTGAGTGCTAAATTTATGTTTTAATGCTTACAATAACATTGAGTTTGTATTCCTGAAGCAAGAAGGGTTTTCATTAGGAAATTCAAGAGACCAAGAACTGCAGGCCTTAATTTTTTTCAAGAGCACCAAAGATAACGCAAGTCCCATTTGTTTTATTATGAGAACAAAAAGTATTACTGCAAGATGTGAATAAAACCTGGACACCTAGCCTCTATACTGGCTTTCACCAAAGGTATATCACAACAATACACACCCAAAACTTTCCCAACATCAGTAGAAGGCAATGCATTTTTTTTTTTGTTTTTCCATGAAATGACCCCAACATGACCCACTAGATGACCAATGACTTAAACTTTCTTGAACAACCTTTATGGGACTATTACCAAAATAATATCACAAGAAATACCCCAAACTATTACTACATCTGTAGAAGCCAATGCATTCTTTTTTCTCTTTCTATAATATGACCACTAGATGACCATTGACCTAAAATTTATGAACACCCTTTATGAGGACACTACCAGTTATATCACATCAATAAACACCCAAAAATATCCCTACATCATAAGGAGGTATAAGACCTCTTTTGCTTTTCCATAAAATAAACCCCACATGACCCCTAGATGACCTTTGACTCTAAATCCCTGCCCATCACTGATAACCAATGATCTAGTCATCAATGTGTGTAGGTTTCATCAGAATTTGCCCAAGATGTGTTCATGGGGAAGTTTTGAGCACTTTCTCGTAACAGTGTTATATATGGGCAACACATCCTAAACTTTTAAAATAATGCAGGAAAATAAAGTAATTAATAATGCCATCTTATCAATAAATATTACTTTTCATGCTTAGCTCAATGTTTAATAGAGAACTAATAAAACTTTCTAAACACTTTGCA
This sequence comes from Holothuria leucospilota, assembly GCA_029531755.1. NCBI lineage: Eukaryota > Metazoa > Echinodermata > Holothuroidea > Aspidochirotida > Holothuriidae > Holothuria > Holothuria leucospilota. The sequence goes on along the minus strand of CM055965.1, from coordinate 32,866,994 downwards.
ACAAGAGCTATTGAAAAATGTTTATAGCCCCGTGGCTATACATCAAGCCTTCACTTGTGTAGCAGATTAACTGCAGAGACGTGTAGGTTAGGTTCTTGGTGTACATACATTACACCTTAGGCAAAGGCATAAGTGCCAAGCCTCCGTAAAGGAAGTTGCCTTGTAAGAAAAAGTATTTCAAGTGAAGCTTGCGAATATGTTTTGAATAGTTGTCTGAAGGATTTTTGCACATGCCAGTTTCATGTTTACAGGTTTCTAGATACTTTCAGTGATGATCTTGTTTGATTGAGACAATGTGTATAGTACACATTATATGATGAGAGCTGTACTAGCTTACAAAGATTTCGGGACTAAAATCTCATCCCCCTGAAAGTCGATATCTTGCGTATGTGTTCACAGGTTGCAAAAGATCTCCCTGCTAGTGTTTCATGGCTTTCTACAAAAATTATCAAGCTGGCCATTTTAAATTGATATGAATTACGGCTGGATCAAGATTCAAACGGCTTCACTTAGCCACCAAAAGTTTTCAATGTACAGTATGTAAATGTACGCTTGCAAGCTGTAGATACAGAGCCGTAGATTGACTCTTTGGCACGATTTCAAGAAGTGATGCTCAAACAGAATATGGCTTTGCGAAAGTCTTGTAGGCTTGGGAAAATCCTGCTGGAGATAATATGAAAGTTTTTACGACTAACGAAGAAGCTGATCTTGCAACATGTTGAAAAATATCTCTGCTGAGTGAAGTAAGAGCCCCGTACAATAGCATGCGTGGTGGCTATCGCCACACAGGTTGGTATTTTTTGCTGCAATATTGCAATGAACTGAAAACATATACATCCTGGCACGTTTTAGATCGACCAATCTCAACCACTCCCCACTTTCACGAGCTGCAACTTTTCGCGGTGACCACGGCGATAGGTTGTAAGCCCTTGCAGGCGTTTCATGTAATATACTGCTAAACGTACATGCAGAAGGCGGCCTTCACTTCTGATCTGCCGTTTTATATGAAGTAAGGCCATTGCGAAGGTATATATTTCATGTAAGACAACCTCAAACTGAAGTGAATAGACACCTAGTAATCCTATTTACTTCAGGCTATTCAGACTATTCATCTCCCTTCAGTTGTCTATTCACCTCAGTTTGAGGAAGTCTTACATGAAGTATATACCATTGCGAAGGCACTGACGGCATTGGCATTATCATTATAATGGATGTGGGGAAAACTGTCGCAAGCTGTATTTGTGTTCCCTTCTTGAAGTTTTTGCGAATATTAGGCCTCTCTTTTTTTATTTCTTTTAGAGTATTATGCTGTCAGCATGAAAACTGGAAGAATTGGGACATCCCGCTTTTCATACGTTTTTGAGATCGGAAATCGAAATTGTCCCGCCAAAATCAAGACAGTTGAAAGGTCTGGACTTGTTACAACACACTGGTAAGTAAATAAAGACAGCACAGTAGTTTTCTTTTTAAGAAATAAAGTTCTTACAGAAAGAACTTCAGTTATTTTGTTGCTCAAGAATAATTTGTTGGCTTTCAAACTTTCAAATGATGCACAATCCATAACTCTTGTAATGCATAAATATTTTGAGGAGATAAAGCTGTTGATGGAGTTTATCGTTGAGACTGAACGGTTAGTAATGATTGTAGCTATTTTCTTTGTATGCCATGATGGTGATCAAATTCTAAACACAATATTTCCTTTTAAGAAATTTCTCTTCTGCCTCTTCTCTAATAAACACGCCATCGTATTCACATTGCATCTATTCTTCTAACACTTAATATCAAATTTTGTAACTTCTTATCATAGATACTTATTATTTATACTGGATGGAATAAATTGAACTGAAATTGAAATGACAAATATATTTTTCACCTGGAATAAAAATTTTTGTGTGTGGGTGTGTGTGAGGGATGAGTAGGGAAGTTTTTGCCCACATGTGTTTTAGAAAACATGGACACAAACTCCAATGCACCACTCTGTGCAGAATCCCTTCAGTTTTGGATAGACCAATTTCAGTTATAATACACTTTTGGAGAACAAGTTATACATCCATCATATTTTGTATTTGCTATGACCCTTCAGAAACACAATTAAATTAAAACTTACCAGTTTGGATAATAACATTAAAGGAACAAGACCCCATGTTTCCTGCCGAGTCTGTGCATGTATGGGATACAACTGTTGTTGAATCAGCCAAAAAGAAGAAAGGTGACATATGAGTTTGATCAGTCACTAGCGCTACAGACAAATCATTACAAGTTGGTGCAACCCAGTTAACTGTTGTCCCAGGACTGCCAAGCTCAATTCTTTCCAAAATGTCCACTGGATTGTTCATGCAGGTAGGGGGAGTGGTGTCAACTGTAAGAAACATAAATGAAGGTAAAGATAATTTGAAGTAAAATGTCACTGCCATTTCTTTAAAAGATCAAGAAAAAGCTGCCTCCCTTGAGTACATGTTCATAAAGTTCATAAAACATGGTAATTAGAAAAAATTCTGAGACACAGAAGTAAGTAAAAATTCACCAAGTTACAAGATGTAAAACTGAAAGTATATTTCAGGAAGTACTACATACGTAAATTCTGTTTGGAACTGTTGCATGTTTGATGTTTTATGTAGAATTAAAGTTGCAAAGTTATGTCATTAAGGCAACTAAAATTGAGTATTTGTGACTTGTGTTCAATTTTCTTTGGTAAAGAGAATATACTGTACTATCTGCAAAAAAGCTCCCTCAAAAAGGTGCACAGAGTTTGGGAAAAGTAGGCTAATGGCTCTCTTGTTACTCAGAAATTTACATGGTTCGATCTCTGGCTGCCCTTAAAACTACAGATGCTCAAGAGAAATTTCTTAAATCCTACTCAGCTTTTAACTTAGTTTGTACCTGAAGTGACAAGAACTGTAAAGTTACAGAAAGCATCATTTTCAGAATTGTCTGAAAATTGGTAGGTTACAGTTGTAGGTTGGTCCACAGGAAAATTCATGCCAGGCATGTGAGACCTGCTTGATACTTGTGCCACTCCAGAAGCATCAGTTGCTGTAGGCTCTATCCAAAAGACAGGTGATAATTGAGGTCCTAATTCTACAGTTTCTGTGATATCTGATGGACAATCTGTTATCGTAGGTGGTGTTCTGTCAACTATTGAAAAGCAGAGAAGAAAAATATTAAAAGTTTGTCAGAATCGATGGCATGTACCTAGCCTTAAAATTATGGACACCAACAGATTCACACATTATGTCGACCTTTGATGAAACTACAAAATTGTTGAAATGTTTTAAATATGCTACTCATTTGTCATCTCACTTAGGAGAAATTAAAAGCCTTAAATGAGCTGACAGGAAGTAAATAAAGGTGTTATTAAAATAAATATTCTTTAGGCACAAGTTCATGAATACATGCAAATGTTTGTACATTGTAAACACCACAGTATCCCATCAAAGTAGTTGGGTAGGAAACATTTGTATGCAAATGCCATTATGTTTTTTTCAAACTATACTATTTTTGAATTTCCCCAAAAGATTACTTTTGAAGGAAATAATTAAAATATTACAAAAAGAAAAACTATCAACTTACTCAGATATGTTATAAAATATATACATTCCTCATTGGCAGCAAGAAAATTTCCCGGGGAACGAGGGAGGGTACCAACCAGAAAGCCAAAAGGCTTAGTGATTCCTTGCCATATTGATATATTGTAACAAACATGAATCACCCACATGACAAGCATGAGATCCCTCACAGTTATCCTACTTGAGATATCATGTTAATACGGTCAAACGCTTTGAAATCTTGCGACCCAAAATGACCTACATGCTAAATATTAACAATCCACAGGCCTAGTATGTGATCCCTCATAGTTATCCTCCTTGAAATATGTTAACTAGCTCTTGACCTTTTGTGATCTTAAATAACCTTTGACCTGCACGAAAAATAGTAGGGATCATCCACATGTCAAGTGTGCGATCCCTCACAGTTATCCTTCTTGAGTTATCGTGTTTACAAGGTTTTGACATTTTGGCCTCTGGTGACCCGAAATGACCTTTGACCTGCACCAAAAATTATAGAGATGATCTAATCAATATGGGCAATACACAAGCTAAGTATGAGATCCCTAACAGTTACCCTTCTTGAGATATCATGTTAACAATGTTTTGACCTTTTGACCTGTGGTGACCCTACATGACCTTTGACCTCCACCAAAAATAATAGGGATCATCTACTCAATATGGGCAATCCACATGCTAACTAAGAGATCCCTTACAGTTACCCTTCTTGACATATAGTATTTACAAGGTTTTGACCTTTTGACCACTAGTGACCCCAAATGACCATTGACCGCCACCAAAAACAATGGGGATCATCTACTCAATATGAACAATCCACATGGTGAGTATGAGATCCCTCACACAAATCCTTCTGGAGATATCATGTTTGCAAGGTTTTGATGTTTTAACCTCTGATGACCCCAAATGACCTTTGACCTCCATCCAAAAACAA